>AWOL01S0205572.1:1467-14708 GCA_000715115.1 Nicotiana otophora
TTCTTCACAAAAAACACTGGTGCACCCCAAGGTGAGACACTCAGTCTAATGTATCCTTTATCTAGCAAATCCTCTAAGTGCTCCTTCAATTATTTCAACTCAAATAGGGCCATACGGTATGGTTAGATAGAAATGGGCTGAGTGCCCGAAACCAAATTAATCCAGAATTTAATATCTCTATCAGGTGGCATTCCCGGCAAATCTGTAAGAAACACCTCTAGAAAAGTGTGCACAACTAGTACTGAATCCATGTAAGGAACCTCTGCATTAGGATCGCAGATAGGCCAAATTTTCCAAACACCCTTTCTCGACCATACGTCGAGCCTTCACATGGGAAATAACCTTGCTAATAGAATGACTAGAAGTCCCTCTCCACTTTAATCAAGGTAACCCAAACATGGAAAATGTCACAGTCTTGGCGTGATAGTCCAAAATAGCGTGATAAGGCAAAGGCCATCATATCAAAGATGTAGAAGGTCTACCCTAGTCTCGTAGCTCCGGATAGAAACCACACACGAGCGATAAACATGATCTACCAAAATGGAATCTCCCATAGGTGTGGATACATAAACAGGGGCACTCAAAGAATAACGAGGCATAACCACATATGAAGCAAAATAGGATGACACGTATGAATAAGTAGATCCTGGACCAAATTAAACTGAGGCATCTCTATGGAAAACCAAAACAATACATGTGATGATGTCATTCGATGACTCACCCTCAGACCTAGCTACGAATGCATAAAAATAGGGTTGATCCCCCTCTCTGACCTCCATCTCTTGGATGGCTTCTAACTGATTGGAATACACCTCTAACGGCCCGACCACCACCTCTAGCTGTCTGACCCCTACCTCTAGTGGGTTATGTGGGCGGTGAATCAACTAGTGCCAGAATCATGGCACGAGTACCATGTTATGGTCTATTGCTCATCAACCTACGACACTATCTCCTAATATGACTTGCATCACAGCACTCAAAGCAACCTCGGGGATGTCCTAACTGCTGAGTCTGAGTTGATCCCTGATGACCCGAACGACCACTGTAGTAACTCTATAATGGTGGTTCACTGATAGGAGTTGAAGGTGTACTGAATGTTGGCTAATGAGGACGAGACCCAGAAGAACAACGACTGCCCAAAGCATTGTGTGCTACCTGAAGCACTGCCTGAATCAGCCTATGAGGATGGCCTCTACCAAATGAACTTCTGTCTCTAGACTGGCACCACTGAAATAGCCAAAATGACGAGGGCTCTTCTCAGATACCACATCTCTACCCTGACCACGAATCATCTCAATCCGTCTAGAAATCTCTACCATTCACTGGAAAGAAATATCATCCCCGTATCCTAGGCCATCTGTAGCCTGATACCAAAAGTTAGACCATCAATGAATCTCCTCGCCTTTCTCTATTAGTAGGAATTAACATAGCTGCATTACGAGATAGGTCCACAAATCTGGTCTCGTACTAGTATCGGCCATGCTACCCTGGTAGAGGTAAGGATGGTATAGTTTGGGAAAACCCGAAATCCGAACGTTTTTGATTTTTTTGGTTTGGATTTTCGTATTACATTTTGAATTTTGAATTTAATTTTTAAAAGTTTTGGATTTCATATTAGATATTTGATTTGGAACTTCGAATTTTGGATATCCAAAAATCTGAAATTCTTATATTTCATATTTAGTCTATTATCCAAATGCCAATAGTAATAAGTTCAATACCCTACCTATTAGATATTATCTCATATATTCAATATTAATTAATAAGTTAGTGTCAGAATACTTTATAATTGGACATGGTTTTACCATTACTACTTCTTATCGGTTGTATTAATGTCTCTATTGCATTTCATTGATAATAATTTTATTACTTGAATACTTTATTTAGATGATTGGGGTGAGAATGGCGAACTTTTCAGGCAATTTAACATGAGTACATTATTTGAATATTTTTTTTAAGAAGAAACATCTCAACTTAAAGGTTCAAAATCGAAAATAAACAATATCCAAGCTCATTAGTCCGAAATCGATCATAACAAATTCGATCCAATCTGAGCTTATTTGGATTTGATTTGGATTTTCATTTCTTTAATCCGAAAATCTAAAATCCAAATTGAAATTTGTATATCCAATGTGAACTGCCCGAACGCCCACCCTTAGCTAGAGGCGCTTGAACTGCCTGAGGTACTCCTATCTTAGGGTAAAAGGGATGAAATTCTCCAAAAATAGCTATGAAAACTTATCCCAATGAGTGGAGGTGATCCTGTTGGTCTGCCTCGCTCGAAATCCTACATCCACTTCTTGGCAGAACCAGTTATCTAAAACACTCCAAAATTGACTCCATTGGACTCCAAAATACCCATGTTATGCAACACCTCGTGGCAATAGTCTAAATAAACTACTGGGTCCTCAGAAGGTGTACCGCCAAAATGAATAGGAAAGAGCTTGGTGAACTTATCCAACCTCTTCAATCCCTCAGAATATATCGCGAGCCTCTCCTTGGATTGCGTAGAAATAACTGGCTAAACTACTCCAACTGTTGTAACCGCCGGAGTCGGGTCTTGGGAGCCATCTGCTTCGGAGTGTGAGTGGCGGTAGTCTGAGTTCCACCCCCAGCCTGAGAGACAGTTGGTGCCAAAGGAAGTACTCCGTCCTAGGCCACACTCTCCATAAGGCCCACCAAGTGTACTAAGGCATCCTAAAGTATGGGAGCAGTAATGAATCCCTCAGGACTTGAGCAGGTCAGACTGGTGCGATTTAAATAGGGATATACTGCTCATGCTTGATATGAGGCTCCACAACAGGTGCTGCTGCACATGCTATAGGCTGAGCTCTGCCTATGCCTCGTCCCTTACCTTGGCCCCTGCCCCTACCCCTGGTAGTGGCTGCAATAGGGGGCTCGGGGTTCTGCTCGGTTGTAGATATTGTGTGTCCTCACCATCTGCGAAAGAACAATAATAGAATGGCTCAAGCTTCAGTAATAGAATAAACTCACAGGATAGAGAAAGAAAGAAATGAACTATTCCAAACGCTTTATAGTTTCTGGAATATAAGTACATGCGTCTCCGCACCGATCCTCCAGACTCTATTAAATATCTCATGACTCGTGTGACCTAACAACCCAGTGCTCTGATACAAACTTATCAGACCCGGAATTCTATCATTGGGGTCGTGATAGAGCCTAGCATCTGTCGCACCCCTTTTGCTCTCAAAAGCGGGTTTNCCGGTTTTAGATATTGTGTGTGTCCTCACCATCTGCGAAAGAACAATAATAGAATGGCTCAAGCTTCAGTAATAGAATAAACTCACAAGATAGAGAAAGAAAGAAATGAACTATTCCAAACGCTTTATAGTTTCTGGAATATAAGTACATGCGTCTCCGCACCGATCCTCCAGACTCTATTAAATATCTCATGACTCGTGTGACCTAACAACCCAGTGCTCTGATACAAACTTATCAGACCCGGAATTCTATCATTGGGGTCGTGATAGAGCCTAGCATCTGTCGCACCCCTTTTGCTCTCAAAAGCGGGTTTCGACATGTGAAAACTCTTTTAAATGTGTATTAAAAGAGAAGATACACCACCTAATGATTTTAAGGTGTGTTAGGGCGCCTATTTGCAAATAACACTATTTTAACTAGTCAACGTCACCAAAGATTGGGTACAGGCTGAAATTACCTCAAATAGAAGGTGGTAGGCACTCTTCAAGGTCTACGACTGTGGTTCCCGGTTTAATTTTACACTATATGGGATTATCATATTACAATTGTCCTAATTGACCATATAGGTGAGGGAATATGAGGAATTTAAAGGTTCTATTATGAATAGGTGCAAAGAAAATTGGGCAAACATTAAAGTATATAGATAATAAATACAAGTCTTTAGAGGATACAAGGTGCAACTTAATTATTCTATATTCGACGACCAAGTGTGAACATTAAACATATAAAGGAGGGGTCATAAGTTTTTTAGCCTAAAGGATCACCACGTGCAACATAAATAATACTTCACTAGTCCCTTAAAGTAGGGGTTTCTCATATTTTCAGCAGGCACATACTATCATCTCCTGCTACCCGATTACTATGCTAAAGTTTTTTACCTAAAGGCTCTCTAATTCAGTTCTAGGTCGTGTCCTATGTGTGCACTACTCGTCCCATGCCTATGGTCCAAGAGGCTTTGGACGTACTATTAGGTGGTTCTATACTCTACTTAGGATGCTCAAAAATGATAAAACTGGGTGCACATTCAAAACATATAGAATTTCACATAAAGACAATAAAGGGCTCAAGTTAAGCCCCACATAAACAGCAAATGCACGCGGGCAGATTGGGCAGTAGACAATTTTAGAATTAAGACGCATTAGAGTCATTAAGTACTATATGCATGGTTTCTATGTGATTCTGATTTTCAGTATCTTACAAGCAGTACTGCAGCTTTAGACTAATGAAATTGCAGATTAAATGTATCACAAACCTATAGGCATGGTATCTACATTGTTCGCGCAATGAGGCAGTAAGACTGTTCAAAAGCCCAGGGTTAACGACGTTGATTTATAGTCATACTGTCTAAGACGAGTAATGGTATCCTATAGGCAGGATTTCTAACAGTTGACAGTTGAAATTGATTTTATAATACTTTATCCCTATAGGCATGTCATCTAAGTGTGGCAATACAATCAAGCAACAAAAGTAATTTCTTAGTTGATTAAGATCCTATAGTCATGATATCTAGATGAGCAGTGTATTAAAAGCAATAGAAGCTATTGATTGATTGATTAGTTGAAGTCCTATAGACACGATATCTAAATTATCAAAGCATGTGTTATTAGATCCTATAGTCACGCTGTCTAAGTGTGCACATTAGTAGACATAACAACAGGTATGGCAAATGCTTGAACTAACTGCTTTGAATAGTGTACAAATGAAGTGTCTGTGATCCCTATAGGCATGATTTCTATGAGTGTGTAGAATAGGAGCATGTCAAACGAATAACAAACAAGGCAATTAAATCCTACAGGAAAGTTTTCTACCCGTTCATGAGAGAATCAAAATACCCATCCCCGTTTCACTAATTTCCCCTATTATTTGTTATTACAAGTTATTACAGGCCCAAATAGAATAATACAAACTCAAATATGAACAGTTATAGAAGGAAACAACTATAAGCCCAATAGAACAACGACATGCCCAATACAAAATAACCTAGTGTTGTTTTTGGGCCTTCAACAACTTTACTTTTATATGACCAGTACACCCAAATCTGAAGCTCAAAGGAGCAGTAGAGTAAGCCTGAATTCAATGCATAACAAATAGTCATCAGATACAACAATAGTTGACCACATATTGAAAAGGCTAGTTAAAGCTTACTCTAAAGGTTTAACTAATACTGAGGAATGTCAACAAACACACAATAAAACATAAATTGCACGAGAACAAGTCGTAATGGATGGTAGAACCCATATGCAGCAGGTTAGGCATGAATGATTTAGTTGAATATTTCCCAAACTATCATAACAATCCATAACAAGGCAGAGAAACAAACTTAGGATTGGCCTCGGGTATCAACATAACACAGTAGAATAAATAAGTTTAGGAGAAGTAGAGAATCATCCATGCTAGTACATATGCCAAATTCATCACACCACTAGAATCCAGTCTAGTTCAGTGTCGGGACATACAAAAGACCTTAGAGCATGTGGAGTCACAAATAAAGTGTCATAGTACAGTAGTGCTTCATAGAAGTTTTAGGGACATGAATTAGGAGAACACATAATACAACCAAAGAGAGTAAAATTGATATGGCCAGGGAGACTTACCAATCGCGAATGATCAAATATGTGAATAAGCAAAATAGTTGCAGTAATGCTTCAATGGAAAAGAGAGAAGCATAACCCTAAGTTTATCAGTGTGTTAGAGTTCCCAAAAGCTTCAAATGAACCCAGGGCAGTGCTCATACTGAGAGAGGTTGAAATAGAAGGAGTCTGGCAGCCTTGACTTTCAGCCGTCAAAAATCGAAGTATTAGAATAATATAGAATGAGTGAGAGAATAATAATAGTAACAGTAGTCACAAATAGTAGTTCCCACTTAGAAAGGGGAAGGAGGAAGGGGGCTTATATAGTAGTGAAGATAAACACACAAAAGAGGAAATATAGTCAATTGAACACAAATAAGGAAAGAGCAGCATGCAAAATCTAACAGAATCAATTTAGGAGAAAATCGTTTATACCCTAGTTCCAAAGAAGAATAAAAATAGTCAAAAGTCTCACTGAATCAGACCCATGTGGCATGGTAGTAGTGTATACAGACGAAATACCGTCCAAATCTCGAAAGGTGAAGCCGATTATCCTTGATCCAGAGACTAGTATTTGCCAAAAATAGGGCAAGTACTAAGTAACACCATAGTCTTGCAAATAATAATGAGGTAATGCGTAAAAGGTAAGTAAATCACAGAAGGAATCCATCATTTGATCGAATTTGGAGAAGATTGGGGAGGGAGGCTGAGGTTTCTGAAGGAGGGAGGAGGAGAGATGAGAGAAAACGGAGGCAACTGGGCAGGGGATTTGTCTCTAGGGTTTGGGCTAGGAGATATAAGGTGAATTGCTGGTTCATTATAGGTCGTTGATTAATTGAGATGAATGGCCAAGATTAAATAGGAAACGAGACGAGTTGAAGGTAACGAGTCGTTTGATTGGGCTATTGAGCGTTTAAATGAAGTGGGATAAGTATTTGAGTTTGAGCCTGTAATTTGGCCTGAAATTAGCTTAGACTTGGGCTATGAAATTAAATACGCAAAAATTGTTTTAAATAGTTTATAAATAATAAAAATATTACTTATCAAGTAAAAGGATTAAAAATAATATACCAACATTATTAAAATATAAGAAAAGCTATTTTATTATAACAATGTAAATAATGTAATTATGTGTAGGAAATAGGCTATTGTTGAAAATTAAATAAATAGCTAAATATACAAAATGTAATTATATGAAATGAAGCAAAAATGTAATAAAATATATATGTGGGTGTAAATAATAAATTTGGATGATTAAGTCATCACAAAATAATTTGAAAGGGTAATTACTGAATATTTGAACAATTTAAATGCACGAAAATCATTTTCAAAGCTTTACAAATTATAGAAAATACCTATATGACTCCTATAAGTTGGATGATAATGTAAAATGATATTTTGAAAGTATTTGAAATACTTTATAAAATGTGAGGACAAAATTAGGTATTAACAGCTACCCCTCTTTACCCATCAATGATGAAAGAATTGTCGGGTAAAGAAAATAATGACCAATTTTGTATGAATGAATGAGAATGAGGTATTTAAAAAATGGGGGCCGAACCCTAGTTCCTGAGTTGCCTACATATCCCCTGGTATTACGGGAATCAGTCCATGTGTAGTTCTGGATCCAACGGCGAACGAAATCGATGGAGTTATAAGAATGGTCATGTGTTAAAAGGATCTCTAGGATATGGTAGTGTTTTTAGTAGCGAATAATTTCGGGTGGAGATTACAAATGTGAAATTGAATATTGCGGATATCCATGGTAAATGATTGTGCAATTACGGAATAAAGATTAATCAATTGCCGGTCGTTGGTTACGTTTGAGATAGTCAAAGGATGTGAATATTATGAACGGAAACCAGAGCGAGGATTGCTCCTGATTGTAGAACGGTTACCTCCCGAGTTACCTGCAAAACCTAAGACACGATGCACGCTAATATATAGGATTATTGAAAAAATTTAAACACGATACAAATTCCTTCGGACCATGAAAGTTGTCTTTGGATGATGAGGATGATATCCTTAGATTATGACATGCTGGGCCATAAAGCGTATGATAAGGGATTCGCAGGCCATGAAATGGTGTCCTTGGGCCATGAAGATGGTGCATGTGGACTATGACGCCTTTGAATAATGATGTACAGTTTTGAGAGATCCTCATGCCATGGCATGATGTCTGCAGGCTATGAGGATGATGCCTCTAGACTATTATTCCTTCGGACAATGCGGCGATGGTTTAGCCCATGGAATGCGAATATATCGATCGTTTGATAGAGGGAACAACTAATGCTTAGTTGTATGCGAGAACGATACAAGGCAACACTTAGCTATGTATGTGACGAAGGCAGTGCTTAGCCCTATGTAGCGAAAGGCATTGTTTAGCCTTATGTAATAATAGAGGCAATGCTTAGCCTCATATAATGTAGTGGAAATAATGCTAAGTCTTATGCAAAGGAAGGCAGTGCTTAGCCTTATGCAATAATGGAGGTAGTGCTTAGCCTCATGCAATGTGATGGAGATAATGCTTAATCTCATGCAATAATGGGGGCAGTGCTTAGCCTCATGAAATGTTATGGAAATAATGCTTAGTCTCATGCAAGGGAAGGCAACGTGTAGCCTTATGCAATAATGGAGGCAGTTTGTAGCCTCATGCAATATGATAGAGACAGTGCTTAGTCACATGCAACAGAAGGTAGTGATTAGCCTTGTGCAATAATGGAGAAAGTGGTTAGCCTCATGCAATGTGATGGAGACAATTTTTAGTCTCAAGCAATAATGAAAGTAGTTCTTAGCCTCATGCAATAATGGGGGCAATGCTTAGCCTCATGTAACGTAATGGAGACAGTGCTTAGTCTCATGCAGAGAAAGTCAATGTTTAGACTTATGAAATAATGGAGACAATGCTTACCCTCATGCAATGTGATGGTAATAGTTCTTAGTCTCATGCAAAAAATGATAGCCAAGATTAAATGAAAGAATCAAAGTGATCCTTAGCATGAAGCGTTTGTACTAGGCGATATATGTAGGTGAAGATAGCATTCTTGTCATGTATTGTGGAAATGTTTGTTATATCCATTATGCCTGCATTCAAAGAAAACTTATGAGTTCTTAGGGGGTAAAGTTTGGTCCGTGCTTCTGATTCCTCATTTGGCCTTTGCCCATTGTCTTGATGCCTTGTTCGAGCCATCCTGGGTAACACCTGGCTACTATAAAAATGAAATTTTCGAAAATATGCATTTGTGAAACATGCAGTTATTCAAAATATGTGATGGTGCATAAAACAACTAATTTTATTGAATTGGTAACTGTGACACGCTTTGTGACATTGCAACCTCCTCAATTAGGAATTTTGAGGACCCTCCTCAAAATGCTTCCCTAGTTTAATGCATACTTGTGGCGATACACTTCTTGGTGATCTTTGACGTAATGAAATTGACAAAACTCTAAATCTTGCCCCAGTTCCTGAACATAGAGGGGAATAAATAATTTATTATGATGTGACCAAACCCACAGGACTGCCTACGTATCCCCTATTAAATGATAAATAGGTCAAGCGTAGTTTAGGTTACGTCCAAGAGAGAGTGCAAACATAATTTTAAACATAATATCTTTTAACTGCATCTGAATTGATAGGTTTTTGCCATATTTCTCCATCTATTACTGCAAGTATAAGTGCTCTTCCTATCAGTACTCGGTGAACCATGTAAGGGCCTTGTCAGTTAGGTGAGAATTTCCCTTTTGCTTCGTCGTGATGTGGGAAGATCCGTTTCAACACCAATTGCCTTGGTGTGAATAGCCTCGATCTAACATTTAGGTGAAAACCATTTCCATTCCATTCTAGTAGAGTTGACCATGACATATAGTGTTCATTCTCTTACCGTCAATGAGAGACGGTTGCTCATACAGGCTTCGTATGCATTCCGCATCACTGAATTTGGCCTCATGTATGTTTCTTAGGGAAGGAATCTCGACCTTGACGGGTATAATGGCTTCAGTACCGTAGACCCGTAAATAAGGTGTTGTTGCCCTAGTTGACGTATGAACTGTGGTGCAGTACCTGAGGAAAGAAAATGGTAGCTTCTCATGCCATTGCTTGTAGTTGTCCAGCATCTTCCTTAATGCCTTCTTGATGTTCTTATTGGCTGCTTCTACAACTCCATTCATCTGCGACCTATATGTTGTAGAATTCCAGTGCTTGATCATGAATGTCTTTCACATGGCTTTATCAGATCACTGTTAAGATTGGCGGCGTTTTCAGTAATGATTGACTCAGATACTCCAAATCGACAAAAAACACGATCCCGAATTAAATCTGCTACGACCTTCTTAGTCACAGCCTTATAGGAAGCGGCTTCAACCCATTTTGTGAAGTAATTTATAGCCACCATAATGAGCTTGTGTCCGTTTAAAGCAGCGGGTCCAATTTGTCCGATGACATCCATGCCCCAGGCAGAGAAAGGTCAGGGTGAACTCGTTGCATTAAGTTAGTTGGGTGGCACTCGTATCATATCACCGTGTACCTGGCATTGGTGGCACTTCTATACATACTTGATGCAATCTGTCTCCATAGACATCCGAAAATACCCTGCCCTTAATATCTTCTTGACCAGAACGAACCCGTTCATGCGAGGTCTGCAGGTTCTGGTGTGTATTTCTTCGAGCAATCTAGATGCCTCCTTGGCATCGACACATCGCAGCAACCCCAAGTTAGAGTCCTTCGATAGATAACCCATACTCTCTGAGTGTGTGTAGCATTATCTGGATATTCTCCTTTATCCAAATACTCCTTGATATCCTGGAACCATGGATTTACGTCAAACACTTCTTCAATATGAGCACAATAAGCTGGCTACTTAGGAATCTTAATTGTGATAGGATCGATGAAATTCTTGTCTAGATGTTATGTCATCGAAGACAAGGTAGCCAATGCATCTGCAAACTCGTTTTGAATCCTCAAAATGTGTTTGAATTATATATTTATGAACCTCTTGATCAAATCTTGTACACAATGCAAGTATGGCAATATTTTAGTGTTCTTGGTAGCCCACTCTCCAAGTACTTCATGTACTAGTACATATGAATCTCCGATCACCAGCCACTCATGAATATTCATGTAGATGGCCAATCTGAGTCCTAAGATGCAAGCCTCGTAGTCTGACATATTATTGGTGCACAGGAACCTAAGTTTTGCGGATACCAAATAATGTTGACCGATTTCTGATACTAAAATAGCTTCAATGCCCACTCCCTTGAAGTTGGTTGCTCCGTTGAAAAACATCCTCCAACCATCATATGTTTCGGCAATATCTTCACCTAAAAATGACACTTCCTCGTCGGGAAACTACATCTTCAATATTTTGTATTCTCTGTCTACGGGGTTCTCTGCCAAGTAATCGGCCAATGTTTTCCCCTTGACCGTCTTCTGAGTCACACAGATGATGTCGAACTCACTTTCGATATCTGTCACTTTGCTAATTTACTCGTAGGCATGTGTTTCTAAAATATGTATTTTAGTAGATCCATCCTTGATATGAGATTTGTAGTGTATGTACATAAATAATGTCTCAACTATTGGGCTATCTATGTCAAAGCACAGCAGGTGTGCTCCAGCAAAGAGTACTAGGCCTCGTAAGGTGTGAACTTCTTACCTAGATAATATATCACTTGATCTTTCCTCCTAGTTTCATTATGTTGCCCCAGGACACATGCAAAAGCTTCGTCCAACATGGACAAATATAGTAGCAAAGGTCTTCTTGGCTCTGACAGGACCAACACGGGCTTCTTAGACAAGTACTCCTTGATTTTATCAAAAGCCTTTTCACATTCTTCAATCTAGATCGTCGCAACATCTTTCCTCAACATTTTGAATATCAGATCACATATCATCGTGGACTGTTCTATAAAATGGCTGATATAATTGAGGCATCTCAAACAACTCATCACATCCTTCTTGTTCTTTGGCGGTGGCAAGTCTTGAATAACTTTGATGTTTGATGGGCCTATCACAATACCGCAACACTAACGATGAAAACAAGAAACTTCCCAGCAAGGACTTCGAAAGAACATTTTACAGGATTCAACTTCAAATTGTATTTCCGAACTCAGTCAAAAAAGTTCCTCAGGGCTTCCATGTGATCTGAACTTCTCTTAGATTTGATGATAACATCATCCATGTACACCTCTATTTCCTTGTGTATCATGTCGTGGAAAAGAGTCGTCATGGCTCTCATGTAGGTAGCCCAAACATTATTCAAACCAAATGGCATTATTTTGTAACAATATATCCCTATGGCATGATGAAGGTTGTCTTTTCGGCGTCCTCTTCGTCCATCCAAATCTGGTGATATCCTGCGAAGAAATCCACAAAGGACTGGAGTTCATGGTTGGCACAATTGTCAATTAGTATGTGTATGTTAGGCAGTGGGAAATCATCCTTAGGGCGTGCTCTGTTCAGATCTCGATAGTCAACACAAACCCTAACTTTCCCATCCCTCTTTGGAATCGGCACAATGTTGGATAACCAGGTTGGGTACTCGACCACTTGAAGAACCTTGGTTTTGATTTGCTTGGTAACTTCTTCCTTTATCGTCAAACTCATNCTACATCTTCAATATTTTGTATTCTCTGTCTACGGGGTTCTCTGCCAAGTAATCGGCCAATGTTTTCCCCTTGACCGTCTTCTGAGTCACACAGATGATGTCGAACTCACTTTCGATATCTGTCACTTTGCTAATTTACTCGTAGGCATGTGTTTCTAAAATATGTATTTTAGTAGATCCATCCTTGATATGAGATTTGTAGTGTATGTACATAAATAATGTCTCAACTATTGGGCTATCTATGTCAAAGCACAGCAGGTGTGCTCCAGCAAAGAGTACTAGGCCTCGTAAGGTGTGAACTTCTTACCTAGATAATATATCACTTGATCTTTCCTCCTAGTTTCATTATGTTGCCCCAGGACACATGCAAAAGCTTCGTCCAACATGGACAAATATAGTAGCAAAGGTCTTCTTGGCTCTGACAGGACCAACACGGGCTTCTTAGACAAGTACTCCTTGATTTTATCAAAAGCCTTTTCACATTCTTCAATCTAGATCGTCGCAACATCTTTCCTCAACATTTTGAATATCAGATCACATATCATCGTGGACTGTTCTATAAAATGGCTGATATAATTGAGGCATCTCAAACAACTCATCACATCCTTCTTGTTCTTTGGCGGTGGCAAGTCTTGAATAACTTTGATGTTTGATGGGCCTATCACAATACCGCAACACTAACGATGAAAACAAGAAACTTCCCAGCAAGGACTTCGAAAGAACATTTTACAGGATTCAACTTCAAATTGTATTTCCGAACTCAGTCAAAAAAGTTCCTCAGGGCTTCCATGTGATCTGAACTTCTCTTAGATTTGATGATAACATCATCCATGTACACCTCTATTTC
>AWOL01S0205577.1:3772-15034 GCA_000715115.1 Nicotiana otophora
TGGAAACGACAAGATATAATCCGATCGAGCTGTTAAAAATCATATCGTTTCTCGCCATATTCTTTATGAGAAATGAGGAGACTATCTGTATACGGTCGAAATAGATTTCAGCCTTGGCATGTCCGGTATGGTTCGAAGGGTGATGTATCGAAGTAAGATCCCGAAGGGGGGACGAACTAACCTCGAACCCGGGGAGGCCGGTCCGTGTCGAGATCGATATCATAATCAAACTCAAACAAGAATCGAACCATGACGCAGGGTAGACCTATCGTGCTGATAATCCAAAGACCAACCAACATTGACCTAGAATCAATTCGAGGGCTCGAACCAGGATCGGGCTCGAAACAAGATCACAAGTTCGAGCTGAAATCAAACTCGAACCAAAATCGAGGATCCTAAGAGAGATCGAGCTCGCAGACAAAAGCCGTTATAATTCCACTAGAGGAAATCTTGGCAGAAATTATGGAAAAGCTGACTTATCATGGGTATCCCACTGAATGTTTATTTTATTATGCTTGGAGCCGAATCCCTCAACTATAAAAGGGCTTGCTTATCATTTCTGTAGGACAAGTTTTTCTAAGACTTACATTGTAATAAAAGTATTATATTCTTCTACAGTAAAGAATCGCTCTTCCAGTTTCTTAGATTGATTCTATTTGTTGAATCCTAAGGTTCACTGTTCTTGATAACCTTATCTAGATTGCATTCTCTCCAATCTACATTTACATTTTATTTATCCTTGCATTTTGTATCAAGTTACGCCACATATCCTCGGAACTGCGTATAAATTCAACTCTATCCATTTTTCGAGTAAACACTACGATAAATTTGAATTTCGCAGCAAGCTACAATATGAACTGAAGCACTCTTTGTTACGAATATAACCTATAGGAGTTTTACAGTTATTCTCTTCTTTTTCTTCCTTTTTATCCTACGATAATTTTATATTTTTTTCTAAAATTATATTGAACATTCTTTGTTATGGATATTAATTAAAGAAGGAGTTTCCTAGTTATTCTTTCCTTTTATATTTTAGCTTACGGAAAAATTGTTTTGTTTTTCCATTTTTTAAAATAATTTTATTCAATTTAAAGTGCACTTACGAAAGATAAAAAACGAATGATATTTTGTTAAAGGACTTCATTCTTTTTAATATATAAAATACAAATAGATAGATAGATAAAACTATAAATAGATAATATAGATAGATATAAATTACAACGGACTCAGTTGAATTTGTTTTTCTTTTTTTTCATATTTACATCGAAAAATATAAAAGAAAAGAAAATTTCGTAATCAGGTAACCGGTTTTAGACGAAGGGGATCCATAACCGGAATGACCCCAATTCAAGAAAGAAACGGATAAACCAGCAAAATTTGTAGATAACACATTTCATCACCTCCAAAGGTTTTGCTCCTTCACTCAAACAATGGCTGCTTCCTTCTCTTTCTTTTCTTCCTCCATTTTCCTCTCTAACCCCAACATCCAATCCTCAAAGCACCTCCTTTTCAGATCCCCCAAACAACACTCCGTCGCTGCCACTGCCACCATCCGTTCAGAGGTCGCCACTATTCCAATTCTGTCCTTCGATGGTGCCGAGGTGGGCTCCACCAATCTCAATCTAAAATCTGCCCCTCTAGATACCGCACGCGCCGTCGTCCATCGTGGGCTCACCACCGACCTCCGCAACCAACGCCGCGGCACTGCCTCCACTCTCACACGCTCAGAAGTCCGGGGCGGTGGCATCAAACCTTACCCTCAAAAGAAAACGGGCCGAGCTCGCCGCGGTTCAAATCGAACTCCTTTGCGGCCCGGTGGTGGGGTTGTGTTTGGGCCGAAGCCCAAGGACTGGTCAGTTAAAATCAACAAAAAGGAAAAGAGACTGGCCATTTCTACGGCGCTTTCAAGTGCTTCGGAGAATACTATCGTTGTAGAAGAGTTTAATGATAAGTTTGAAAAGCCAAAGACTAAGGAATTTATTGATTTGATGAGGAGGTGGGGTTTGAACCCTAAAGAGAAATCTTTGTTTTTGATGACCGAGGTTTCAGACAATGTGATTCTGTCCAGCAGAAACATTGGGACTTTGAAAATGTTGACTCCAAGAACGTTGAATCTGTTTGACATATTGGATTCTGAGAAGCTGGTTTTAACTAAATCGGCTGTAGATTTCTTGAATGCGCGGTATGGCGATGAAAATGAATGGGAGGATGAGGAAGAAGACGACCAAGAAGATAATGATGGTTAGTTTCTCTTTTTTCGAATTTTGGAATCTGAAAATTTCCTTTTAAGATCTGTTCTTTCTCCTAACTAGTTAATTTTGAATTCAGGTGTTGAGGCGGAGGAGAGCGCTGAAAGTTTTGAGTAATAAATTGCAGCAGAAAGAAAGGGTCTGTTCCATTTTAGAGGATAAAACTAGGGGATTTTGGTTGATTCAAGCACCGTCTTTATGGATAGTTGTGCATTTACCTTCCTTGCCTTACTTTTGTCCTAATTTTTGTTTCTTCCTCGTTTCCGGCAACTCAGTTTAATTTTAATGCATTCATTTACAAGTATCTTCCATTCTTTCATAAATTTGTTTTACTAAGAGGAAAATTGTAATACCATTTCCCTTCCTGTTTCCTGTTGTTTTGCGCTGCTTGATTTGTGCTACTCTGACATTATATCTCTCTCCAAACGATACTGGTATATGTGCCAACATTGTGTTCTTGATAACTCTCTTAATGATTGTTTGTGTGTAATTGATACTCTGAATAGGCATGGAGAATTACTTTAACATTATAGTCCCTTGAATGGGTGCATGTGATCCATTACATTGCAAGAACTTTGTGAGTTTCTGGCAAGCCTTTCACTTTTTTTGTTATCTAACATCTTGTTTGGATTGTTGTTATGTATCGTTTTATAATGTATCGTATAGTATTGCATTGTATTGTATTGTATCGTTTTGATGTAAACAATGTTTTGATAGATTGTAATGTTTGCCGTTATTTCACGATTTCATGCACCAACGATATGGAAAAAATTAAACTTGCAATGTTATAAAGAAAAAATAAGATACGAGATAGAATTATTATATAAAAGGATAGGATAAATGATAAAATTTGATTATTTAATAATAAAGAAGGGCAAGATGAGAGAAAAATAAGGTAACAATGCGATCACACCAAATTGGTCGTTCCATAAAGTGACACTTTTCGTCGTTACGTAATGGCAGATTTAACGATACAATACAATAAAGTTTAAGTAACAATAAAAATAAATATTCTATTTAAAGTAACAATACAAGATAATGCAATAGGTAACAATTTGTAGGGAGGGGTCATTTGGTTCCCGAACTTGTTATGTAGGAACTATAATACATGTATTAGTGTATTCCAAAGGCAAAATACATAAGTTACCCCTGAATTATGGATCAAACTTCTGTTACACATATTTTGCGTACAAAAATTATCTTACATACTCAACCTTTTTAAAGTGTAGTTAGGACAAACTTCTTTGTTTACGTAGCCAGCGCGTGTTTTACAAACAAAATGAGGCATCTAAACAATAAAAGACTGCATATCTGATGCTTTATTTAAACGGTACAAATCTAATAAAATTTATCCAAAAAATAATTAATTTTCTTTTTTGTTTTCATTTTTAGTTTCTTTCTGTTTTCATTTTTCTAAGGTAACTCGCCCACCTGCCACTATACCCACGAAAACCTCTCCACCTTCCACCATAGTTAAAACAAAAAAGAAAAACAAAGGGCATATAAGACAAAGCAACATAAAAAAAAAACAATAATCTCTAGCCACCTCCACATTTCAAAACCAAACTCATTACAATGTCATCTGGGCCGCCGAAGACAAAACAATCCTCACGACAAGAATCATCCCCAAAACGACCACAATTAATCGGTAAATTTGTAGTTAAAATCCTCAAATATGGGCAAGGAAGCTCTAGTCCATACATCATTCATGGATTTCAACGGTCAAAAAATCGAACTTTAACTGTTTGTAAAAGTCTTGACCCAGAATTACACCAGGCTCTGAAATGCTATTGGAGAAAAAAAGTGTTTTATAGTTTCTAGGAGCAATTGATTTGGGCTTTTGATTGAGACTTTTAATTTTTTTTTTTGCTAAATTGGAAGGTGGATGTTGGATTTTTTGGATGGTCAGTGGAAGGGATATAGTTGTAATTCAAAGGGTTTTTAAAACAAAAAATAATGATATGTGTCACAACTTTATTGGTACGTGACATAACATATGTTTGGAGAAACTGGTAAAACAAATGGTGTGTCATAGATACACGTTAGAAAGATCGAGTATGTAAAGTGATTTTCATCCATAAAAAGTGTCATAGGGATTTGATCCATAATTCAGGGGTTAAGTTATGTATTTTGCCTATTTGAAATGATATAGTGTTTTTAGCAAGTTGCAGTATATCCTTTCACGTGATATCCATTTAACTTTTAATCATGTTTGTGGCCGTTCCCGTGACTTTTAACTCTATTTTTTTTTAAAAATCAAATATAGAGCACTGTTAGAACTTCTCCTTTTTTCTTCCTCCTATAGAAACTTGTAGACTTTCTCCTTATTTCTACTTCTTCTTCCCTGTTTTTCAAAGGAATCAATGTGGAGAAATCGAAAAAGAATGAGAAACCAGATGAAAAAATTTAAAGAGAATGTGAGCACAGTTGAAAAACTTTAAAACAAAAAAAGAACGAGTTTTGATTTAGGAACTATTTGTTGAACTAAAAGTGATGTGATGATCCGTTAATGGTGGTAGAAATGAAGAGCTTATTGTGTCATCATGTTGTAGACATATACAATTTATTGGGTTTATTCCATACAATATTTGGATTATATCTTTAATTTATTTGGGTTGAATAATTAATTTGGACTTTATAAATTAAATAAGTCCATTTAATTATTTTCAAGCCCAAGGTCCATTTCATCTTAATGCCCAGACTCATGCCCAGACTCCATATTTATTTAGTTGTAGTTTATTTTCCGTACTACGAAAATTTATTGCGAACAAATTTTGGTACGCCCGATGGGACTAGTTCTACCCTTCATCTATTTTTCTTGCAAGTTGAAAACTAGAAGCTTCAGATCTACTGCTGCAACGGACTTTCGGAAGTGTGATGATGTTCCATGCAAAGATGCCACCGCTTCGCCTCCTTGAAGATGGCAAAGAAGAGCAGATCTAACATGGCGTCTGCAACCACAATATCTGGGGGCAACACCCCATTCTCGCTATTTGTCGAACTTTATCAAACAGTCTCCAACCTTGGTGGATTCTCCAGTTTCAACGAAAGTCAACACCTTAATGACTGACACAACTAATGTTGATGAAACATTTTCCATGATTGAACAGACTATAGAAGTCTTGAAGAAATCTGTCGAAGACATAGACATTCAAATCACTCAACTTATGAACAAATTTGAGGCCTATGCACCTGGAGAGTCGAACCATGTCTCTCCTCGTTCACTTGGCTTCACCTAGAAAAAAATGGCTATTGAGGAATCTCTTGCCAAGTTCAACATTCAAAAGAAAAAGCAATCCGCTTCAGTTGCAGTGTTATCTGTCCAACAATTGCAAGACATGATAACAAATACCATCAGAGCTCAATATGGCAGACCATCGCAAAATTTGTTGTACTACTCTGAGCCTTATACTAAGCGGATTGATTGTCTAACCATGATAACCAATTATCAACCACCAAAGCTGCATCAATTTTATGGCAAAGTAAACCCAAGGCAACATATTGCGCACTTTGTCGAGACTTGTAGCAATCTTGGAATGCATGGTGACATTCTGATAAAACAGTTTGTTCATCCACTCAAAGGGAATGCATATGATTGGTATATTGACTTTGAGCCTGAGTTTATTGATAGTTGGGAGAAACTTGAGAAGGAATTCCTCAATAGTTTTTACAGTACCCGAAGAATTGTAAGCATGATAGAGTTGACAAGCACCAAGCAGAGGAAGGACGAGCCCGTGGTAGATTACATCAATAATTGGAGAGAGTTAAGTTTTGACTGCAAGGATCGCCTTTCAGAAATATCTGTCGTGGAGATGTGCATTCAAGGAATGGACTTTGGCCTTTTGTACATCCTACAAGGGATCAAACCACGAACTTTCGAAGAACTTGCAACGCGAGCACACAACATGGAGTTGAGCATTGCAAGTCATGGAATGGCATCTCCATTTGTTGATCAGAAGGAGTTCAAGAAAGTGTTGCATCAAATAACCAAACTAAAGAATCTATGGCGGTAAAAGCAACTTCTGTGAAAGTCACGACCAAGCAAAAAGTGAAGGAGGAGAAGTTCACGAGTCAATATCCCAAAGCAGAGAAATATCGTCCAACCTTGAAGGTATTAGAGGCAAAGGTTTATCCATTTCCAGATTCAGACGTACCCATGACCCTTGACGAATTGCTGGCCAAGAGGGTCATCGATCTCTCTGGATCAAAGGGTCCAGAGGACATTGATAAAGTTGGCAATCCAAAATACTACAAGTTTCATTGCATCATTGGCCACCCTACAAAGAAATACTTTGTCTTGAAGGAGAAAATTATGGCTCTTGTAAGTGAATGAAAAATCATCATAGACATGGATGAAACAGTGGAAGCAAATCATGCAAGTGTCGTGCCCAAGGAAAAGAAGTGTTCAAAGTTGCAGAACGTGTCAAGCACTGCCGTCTTACAATTTGGATGTTTCGAGCATGTTGAAGTTGATCTTCCAAGGAAAACTCTTTAAGGTTCACTATAGCCGGACAATCACTTCAAAGTTAATGACGACGAGGGTTGGGCTCTAGTCACTTGTAGGAAGCAAAAACATCAGGTTGTTTTGAGGCTACGAATTCCTAAGCCAAGAGCGATGATGAGCAATGTGGATAAGCTACAACCATAAAAAATATCAAATCTTCTAGTAGCACGAAGATTAATGGTGCCTTATCACAAAAGTTCTGAAATCCCATTACCTTGCATGAAGTCTTTCCTGAAACATTCCTTCATGAAAGTCACGTTGGTGCGACTCATGTAGTTTCTAGCGCCGATGAAACAAAAGAAAGCAATGATAAGCTTGATCTACCAAAAAAACAAGAACATCATAATAACGGAAAAGTTGTCACATGTTGTGCAATAATTTCCTTCACGAGTGATGATTTGCTGTTAGGATCTAAGCCACATAATAGACCTTTGTTTGTTATAAAGGCTATTCGGGAACAACATCTCAATCGCATACTTTTTGATGATGGTTTGGCTGTCAACATCATGCCAAAGATGGTACTTAAAAAGCTCGGAAGATTAGCTGTCCAAAAGTAACCCCGTGGGACAACGAGCCATAGGTATGATCCGTGTAGGATTATCCATTAGTAAGATGAAGTCAAACACCCTGATTCTGTCATGACCCAAAACCTAACCCGTCGTGATGGCGCCTATCGCGATACTACGCAAGCCGACCTTTCCAAAACACTTTCAAAATTTAACAGAAATGAATTTAAGACATTTACAATAACCGAAGTTTTTCATAAAAATGGGGTAAAACCCAAAACGTAAGTGCGGAAAAATAGCCTGACATCAGGGTATCACTAAGTCCTGAGTATCTAGATATCCAGTCTAATACAAACAATGTCTAAGTATCAATACAAAAACGAGAGAAAACATAGAAGGAGAGACAAGGCCTGCGGACGCCGGCAGCTACCTCGTAGTCTCCGATATTCGATCGCGCACGAACTCAACGACCTCCGTGATCAAACACACCTGGATCTGCACATGAAGTGCAGGGTGTAGTATGAGTACAACCAACTCAGCAAGTAACAGAAATAAATAAGGAACTGAGAAGGTAGTGACGAGCTATACAAATACAGTTCATTTTCAATAATTCCAGCAAAGAGTAGACATGCTTTCCAATCTGACAGTTCAAGTCAAATCAGTTTATACAGTTACAGTGCAGGTAATCTGGATATAAAATCTTTCAAAAATTTCACAACAATGACAGATAGAAACTAAATGCATCAACAAATGAAAAATAAGTACAACCTCTCAGGGAAACAGACACTCAACTCGTCACAACAGCTCAATCACTCGGCTCTAAGCCCTCAGTGCTTACACTCAATAAGTATCTGCGCTCACTGGGGGTGTACAGACTCCGGAGGGGTTCCTTCCAGCCCAAGCACTATATCGTTGCGGCATGCAGCCCGGCCCAATCATATGAGTAGCCATAAGGCTCGTTGCGGCGTGCAACCCGATCCACAGTCCATACAAATAGCCATAAGGCTCGTTGCGGTGTACAACCTGATCCATATACCCTCACATAGTTCACAGCTCGACAGTCAGGCCCTATCTCAGTCACTAACCTCTCTAGCCCCTCGGGCACACAGAATATCATAATAATCAGCCCAAACAGAGAATACAACAAGTATTAACAAGAAATGAGAGGGAACAGAGATATAACACACAAGTAAGACTGTGACTGAGTACAAGACAAAAATTAGCAGTCAATTCAACAAGTATACAACCTCTGCGGGTCCCAACAGTGATATCATATGGCCTAAGCATGATTTCTAACATGAAAGGCAGTCAATTTCTTAAAGACAAGGAAAAACAAGTAATAACAATGGCTATTCGACTTTACAATCTCACGGGACGGATCAAGTCATAATCCCTCATGGTGCACGCTCACACACTCGTCATCTAGCATGTGCGTCACCTCCAAACACTCACATCATACACGTCACCTCCAAACAATCCTCGGGGTTTCATACCCTCAAAGCAAGATTTAAGATTATTACTTACCTCAAATCGCGCAAAATATTATACTCCGCAATGCCTTTTCCCCTCGAATCAGTCTCCAAATGCCCCGAATCTAGCCACAAGCAGTATGAGATAATTAATATAGGCTAAACGAATCAATTCCACAAGAAAAATCCAAAATTACAAGCCAAAATCCGAAATTGGTCAAAAGCTGGCCTCGGGCCCACGTCTCAAAATCCGAAAAAAGTCACAAAACCCGGAAGCCCATTCACTCACGAGTCCAACCAGACCAAATTATTTCAAATCCGATGTCAAAATCTCATTCAAAACCCAAAATCTTAGTTGAAGAACTTCTTACCATTTTCCCCCAAGTTTTAACCCAAATCCGAAATTTAATGATGGAACTAATGATAGATTAGTGGGATATAACCAAAATCAAGTGTAGAATCATTACCCAATCGATGTCTCTAAAAATCCCTCGAAATCTCGTCCAAATCCGAGCTCCCAAAGGCATAGCCTCAGGGTTCCACATCTTTGCGAATGCGGGAACCACATCGCGAACGCGAAGAGTAACTCAACTAGCCTTCCGAGATGCCTTACGCGAATGCGAGAACTCCCTCGCGAACGCGATGAAGAAAACGTCTGCAACAAAACACCAGAAAATCTGCTATCTACCAAAGTCCAAAAGTGATTTGCTAAGCATCCGAAACTCACCCGAGGTCCCTGGGACCTCAACCAAACATATCAACCAATCCTAAAACAGCATACGAACTTAGTCGAGCCTTCGTATCACTCAAAACAACATCAAAACACCAATTACATCGGGATTCAAGCCTAAAGAACTTCTAAACTTTCAAATTCCTCAAACAACGCCGAAATCTACAAAACCACGTCTGATTGACCTCCATTTTGCACACAAGTCATATTCAACATTACAGACCTATTCCAACTTCCAGAATCAGAATCCGACCCCGATATCAAAAAGTTAACCCTCCGGTCAAACTTTCCAAAATTCGACTTTCGCCATTTCAAGCCTAAATTAGCTACAGACCTCAAATTCACAGTCCGGACACGCTCCTATGTCTAAAACGACTCAACGGAGCTAACAGAACCGACAAAACTCCATTCCGGAGTCGTCTTCACATACTTCCAACTACGGTCAAAATTCTGAGACTTAAGATTCCGTTTTAGGGACTAAGTGTCCCGAAACACTCAAAAACCAAAAACAAGAACTCCCGGAAAGTCACTTAAGCAAAACCAGATACGGGGAAAACAGTAAGTAGGGGATCGGAGCTAATACACTCAAAACGACCGGCCGGGTTGTTACATCCTCCCTCATCTTAAAACAATCGTTCGTCCTCGAACGAACATAGAGACATACCTAAAGTAGTGAAAATATGAGGATAACGGCTGCGCATATCATGCTCGGTTTCCCAAGTTGACTCCTCGACCGGCTGACTCCTCCACTGAACCTTCACAGAAGCAATACACTTCGACCTCAGCTTTTGAACCTACCTATCTAAGATCGCCACCGGCTCCTCAACATAAGATAAATCCTTGTCCAACTGGACTAAGCTGAAATCCAACACGTGAGACGGATTGCCGTGATACTTTCGGAGCATAGAAACATGGAATAGTGGATGAACTCCTGCTAGATTGGGAGGCAAGGCAAGCTCGTAAGCAACCTCCCCAACACGTCAAAATACCTCAAATGGACCAATAAACCTCGGGCTCAGCTTGCCCTTCTTTACGAACCTCATAACACCCTTCATGGGTGACACCCGGAACAAGACTCGCTCTCCAACAATGAATGCAACATCGCGAACCTTCCAATCTGTATAAATCTTTTGTCTGGACTGGGATGTGCGTAGTCTATCCTAAATCACCCTAACCTTCTCCAGAGCATCCTGAACCAAGTCCGTACCCAATAACCTCGCCTCGCTCGGCTCGAACCAACCCACTTGAGACCTACATCGCCTGCCACACAGAGCCTCATATGGTGCCATCTGGATGCTAGACTGATAACTATTGTTGTAAGCAAACTCCGCTAGTGGCAAGAACTGATCCCACGAACCCCCAAACTCTATCACACACCCACGGAGCATATCCTTTAATATCTGAATAGTGCGCTCGGACTATCCGTCGGTCTGAAGGTGCAATGTTGTGCTCAACTCCACTCGAGTACCCAACACATGTTGTACGAGCGTACCCCGGTCAGAGATGATAGATACCGGTATGCCATGAAACCTGACGATCTCGCAGATATACACTCGAGCCAGCTGCTCAGAAGAATAGGTAGTCATCATAGGAATGAAATGAGCTGACTTGGTCAGCTGGTCCACAATCACCCAAACTGCATCAAACTTCCGCTGAGTCCGTGGAAGCCCAACAATGAAATCCATAGTGATCCGCTCCCATTTCCACTATGGAATCTCTAACTTCTGAAGCAACCCACCTGGCCACTGATGCTCATACTTCACCTGCTGGCAATTTAGACACCGAGCTATATACTCCACTATGT
>AWOL01S0205608.1:4825-17614 GCA_000715115.1 Nicotiana otophora
AAGCCTTCTGATAGTTCTCTTTTGATCTCCACTAGCTTGCTCGGGATATTCCTTTGTTTTCAAAAACCTTTTGATATCATGATACCATGGTTGAACATTTGGTTCTATTTCAATTGCATTACAATAACCATGCCTTTCTCAAATTTGGATTTCCAGCGGGTCAATATGGATATTTCCCAGGTACGGCAGCATTGAGGCCAAGGTAGCTAGTGCATCAGCTAACTCATTGTGGAATCAAGGAATATACCTAAATTTGACGGACTTGAACTGTTTGCTAAGGTCTTCCACATGTTGCTTGTATGGGATGAGTTTGATATCTCAAGTTTCCCACTCGCCTTGGACTTGCCGGATAATCAAGTCAGAATCCCCCATGATTAACAATTTCTCTACATCCATATCAAACTGCCATATTCATGCCCATAATGCAGGCTTCATACTCACTGATATTCTTTGTATTGAAGAAACGAAGGAGGGTTGTGGCCGGATAATGCTGACCTATGGGCGAAATCAGAATTGCTCCAATGCCAACACCTTTTGCATTTACAGCTCCATCAAAGAACATTTTTCAAGCATTAGTGTCCTCTGGAATTACTTCAACTGAGTTTACTTCCTTGTCCGGAAATTAAGTGCTTAGGGGTTGGTATTCATCATCAACCAGGTTCTCAGTTAGATGATCCGCCAAGGCTTGAGCTTTCATCCTCATGCGGGTGACATAAACAATGTCGAACTCAATGAGCAGGATTTGCCATTTCGCTAACCTTCCCGTGGGCATTGGTTTTTGGAATATGTAATTCAAAGGATCCATTCTAGTCATGAGATATGTGGTGTAGGCCAAAAGATAATGTCTGAGCTTCTGGGTAACCCAAGTCAAAGCGCAACAAGTTCTTTTCAACAGGGTATATTTGGCTTCATAACTGGTGAACTTCTTGCTAAGGTAGTATATGTCTTTCGAGGTCACATCATGTTGCCCGAGGACACAGCCGAAAGGATTTTCCTGGACTGTCATGTACAAGAACAAAGGTCTTTCGGGCTCAGGCGGAACTAACACTGGCGGACTTGACAGATATTCTTTGATTATATCAAAAGCTTCTTGACACTCATCTGTCCATTTGATCGCTGCGTCTTTCTTCAGCAACTTAAATATGGGCTCACACGTGGTAGTAAGCTGAGCACTGAATCTACTGATGTAATTCAACCCCCCTAGCAAACTCATGACCTATTTCTTGGTTTTTAAAGGTGGTAAATCTCGAATAGACTTTATCTTTGTCTGATCTAACTCAATACCCTTCTGACTGTCTATAAACCCTAGAATTTTCCTAGATGGAACTCCGAAGGCACATTTAGCTGGGTTTAGTTTCAAATCATACATGCGCAGACGCTCAAAGAACTTCCTCAGACCTCGCACATGGTCTTCTTGCGTTCTGGATTTAATGATCACATCGTCCACATACACCTCAATTTCCTAGTGCATCATGTCATGGAAGATGGCAGTCATAACTCTCATGTAGACTGTCTCGGTATTTTTCAGACCGAATGGCATGACCATGTAACAGTAAATGCCCCACGGTGTGGTGAAAACCGTCTTTTCTGCATCTTCTCCATCCATCAAAACCTGATGATACCCAGCGTAATAATCCATAAAAGATTGTATCTCATGTTTGGCACATATGTCAACAAGAATGTGGATGTTTGGAAATGAAAATTTGTGGATAGTCAACATACACTCGGGTTTTTCCATCTTTCTTCGGCACTGGAACCACATTAGCCAACCACGTGGTCTATCGGACCACTCGGATCACACCAACTTTCAGTTATTTGGTGACTTCTTCTTTGATCTTATCATTGATGTCTGTTTTGAACTTTCTCTGCTTCTGTTGGACAGGTGGATAGTTGGGATAGGTCGGCAATTTATGTACCACTAAATCGACGCTCAGTCCTGGCATATCATCGTAGGACCATGCAAACACGTCCTTGAATTCAAACAAAAGTTGGATTAATGCATCTCTAGTTCTTTCCTCAGCATGAATGCTTATCATGGTTTCTCTGATCTCTTCTGAACTGCCCAAATTAACTGGCTCGGTTTCATTTAAGTTTGGCTTAGGCTTATTCTCAAATTGTTCCAATTCTCGATTTATTTCCCTAAAAGCCTCATCTTCATCATATTCTGGTTCTTGATTTATTATTTCACAGTTAGACAATATTTTAGGATCTGAGCATGAAGTCCGCAAGCATATCATGTTATTTAAGTTCGCATTATTCGAACTGAAAAGGAAAAGATAAGAAAAATAGCAAAATCAGAATAAAAGAAAAGAGACATCTATAGATGATAAAATATTGATTTCATTTCATTGAATTTAAGATATGAGGGTTTACATCCAAACTAAAATACAATAAAGTAAAAACATTCAAGTTACACCCTGAAATAACTTGTAATGTAGAAGAGATGGCAAGACTGGACTACCGGGATTCCCCCCTGACAGGGAATGTGGTAGATTTCCAATTCCGAAGCTTGGCATCTGGCCCCATATATTACACCTCGGCAGTGCTCGTGCCTTCCCCTGGATGGACCATGTGAGCCTCATACAACATTTGTTTCATGGCTTCACAAATATCATCAATCTCTTCGGCCGTGAATGCCTCTTCTTTTTCTTCCACATATTTGGGCTTGACAAATAATCGGGCGAGATGTGGAATGGGCTGGAGTAGGACCCACCCTTCTTTTTTGCGCTCATCTTCCCATTTTCTGTCAGCTTCTATAGCTTGGAAACCCACGCCGAAAAACTTCTCATTGGCGATCGAAGTGACAGGCTCTGCGATGCCTTGTAGAGATACCCCGAGCCCCTTTCCGGGCTTGTACCCATGTCTAATCATTTCAGTGCAATCATGACCGAGGCATTAGATAAGCAAGGTTGAGGGCATGGGGCCCCTTCTTCATATTGATCAGCAACCACAATCTCGAAAGCCTGGTATACAACATGCTCACTTCCTTCCCTAGCCTCAAGGCACGGGACTGAAAGATCCCTATAGATGGACTGCTCGTCCTCCCCATGGACAACAATTTCTTGATTCTCATACTCAAATTTGACCATCTGGTGGAGACTGGAGGGAACAGCCCCGACAACATGAATCAATGGTCTTCCCAAAAAAAACTTGTATGAGGTGTCCATGTCTAGAATCTGGAAAGTTACTTCGAAATCTACAGGGCCAATGGTCAATATTAGATCGATTTCCCCTATGGTATCTCTCTTGATGCCATCAAAATCCCGTACACAAATGTTGTAAGGTCGGATTCTTTCCGTTCCAATCTCCATTCTATGGAGTGTTAAAAGAGGGCAGATATCGACTCCGGAGCCACCATCTAGCATGACTCTCTTCACATAGTAGCCTCACATGTGACAGTCAGGTGAAGGGCTTTGTTGTGGGCAGCTCCCTCTAAGGGCAAATCGTCGCGGTTGAAAGAAATCCTGTTGACCTCAAAGAATCGTTCTGCCATTCTCTCCAATTGCTCAACAGAAGTTTCAACTGGGACTTATGCCCCGTTCAATGTCTTCAAGAGTACTTTCTTATGTTCATTTGAGCTCAACAACAGAGATAGAAGTAAGACATGGGAAGAAGTCTTCCGGAGCTGGTCAACTATTGCATATTCCGAAGTTTTCATTTTTCGGTAAAACTCTTCTGCCTCCTCAGCACTCACAGGCTTCTTAGGTGGGAACCGTTTATCTTTGTTCAGCTTTAACTCTTCTGGGTTGTGGTACATTCCAGGTTGACTCATTTTGTTCACCTCTCCTATAACTTCTTTGCCTTTGTAAGTGACCACTGTTTTGTTGTAATTCAAGGGAACTGCAGTGGGGTCTCTCATGGGGTCCTGTGGTGTGCGGCTGATAACCACGGGCTCAATCATCCTTGGTGAAATTATCGGCTCCCACGCCACATAAGTCCCCTTTGGTACATACAGCTTCGGCACATTCAACATGGCCTTTCTTGGCTCGAATTTCTTGGGAATATTCAAGGCGAGATAATCTTTCCTTGGGGCTTTAGGAATATAGATAATTGTGGTCTTAGCAGGTGTTGCCCCAGATTTTTGTTTTTACAGCCTTTACTACAACTTGAGGAATTGGAGTGATATTCTTCTAGTTCTGGCTTGTTTTACCGCAGCTTTGGGTCCTGTTTCTGAATCGACAATGGCGATGATGACTTTCAAAGCTGGATTGAATTCTTTATCCTCATAGATCATTCCAATGACCGGCCCATTGTTGTGAGCCGGTAATGGGTTGTTAGTCACATTAGGGACTTCCTCGTCCCTCAGCACAACTTGTTTTTATTCAATCAAATTTTCAACCGCCCTTTTTAGGGTCCAACAATCCTCTGTATCATTACCCTCTA
Source organism: Nicotiana otophora (assembly GCA_000715115.1). Lineage (NCBI taxonomy): Eukaryota > Viridiplantae > Streptophyta > Magnoliopsida > Solanales > Solanaceae > Nicotiana > Nicotiana otophora. The sequence goes on from AWOL01S0205608.1 coordinate 9,209, forward strand.
CCCCCGAATGGTAAGTACACCTAGAACCTACCCAGTAAGATAGGGATTCCGGATTTTTGTCGATTAGGGGGTACCGGTTGCAACAGACCCAGCTGGATCAACTTCTGGAGCATGCTAGAGTAGGATTCACCAATAGGGGTGAAATCTCTTCTCCTAGGTGGCTCACGAGGGCGTGGATTATGTTGGTGGTTGTATTATGGTAGATAGGGGGTTATATGGAGCTTAGTAAGGATGGTTATTTCTGGGAGGTGGAGCTTGAGCTTGGTTGTAGTGTTGTTGTGGCCGTGTGTAGGGTTGGGCATTCATCACCGCATAATGAGGCGGTGCCACGGCATAGGCTGCATCTTGGTGTGGATAGTAGTGTTGTGGGGTTTTGGACGTCATGTAAGAGTGATCACGTGGTCGACGGGGCCCTCTTGAACCTGAAGTCATCATGGNCAATTTCTTGATTCTCATACTCAAATTTGACCATCTGGTAGAGACTGGAGGGAACAGCCCCAATAATATGAATCAATGGTCTTCCCAAAAAAAACTTGTATGAGGTGTCCATGTCTAGAATCTGGAAAGTTACTTCGAAATCCACAGGGCCAATGGTCAATATTAGATCGATTTCCCCTATGGTATCTCTCTTGATGCCATCAAAAGCCCGTACACAGATGTTGTAAGGTCGGATTCTTTCCGTTCCAATCTCCATTCTCTGGAGTGTTAAAAGAGGGCAGATATCGACTCCGGAGCCACCATCTAGCATGACTCTCTTCACATAGTAGCCTCGCAGGTGACGGTCAGGTGAAAGGCTTTGTTGTGGGCAGCTCCCTCTAAGGGCAAATCGTCGCGGTTGAAAGAAATACTGTTGACCTCAAAGAATCATTCTGCCATTCTCTCCAATTGCTCAACAGAAGTTTCAACTGGGATGTATGCCTCGTTCAATGTCTTCAAGAGTACTTTCTTATGTTCATTTGAGCTCAACAATAGAGATAGAAGCAAGACATGGGAAGAAGTCTTCCGGAGCTGGTCAACTATTGCATATTCCGAAGTTTTCATTTTTCGGTAAAGCTCTTCTGCCTCCTCAGCACTCACAGGCTTCTTAGGTGGGAACCATTTATCTTTGTTCAGCTTTAACTCTTCTGGGTTGTGGTACATTCCAGGTTGACTCATTTTGTTCACCTCTCCTATAACTTCTTTGCCTTTGTAAGTGACCACTGGTTTGTTGTAGTTCAAGGGAACTGCAGTGGGGTCTCTCATGGGGTCCTGTGGTGCGCGGCTGATAACCACGAGCTCAATCATCCTTAGTGAAATTATCGGCTCCCACGCCACATAAGTCCCATCTGGTACATACAGCTTCGGCATATTCAACATGGCCTTTCTTGGCTCGAATTTCTTGGGAATATTCAAGGTGAGATAATCTTTCCTTGGGGCTTTAGGAATATAGATAATTGTGGTCTTAGCAGGTGTTGCCCCAGATTTTGTTTTTACAGCCTTTAGTACAACTTGAGGAATTGGAGTGATATTCTTCTAGTTCTGGCTTGTTTTACCGCAACTTTGGGTCCTGTTTCTGAATTGACAATGGCAATGATGACTTTCAAAGCTAGATTGAATTCTTTATCCTCACAGATCATTCCAATGACCGGCCCATTGTTATGAGCCGGTAATGGGTTGTTAGTCACATTAGGGACTTCCTCGTCCCTCAGCACAACTTGTTTTTATTCAATCAAATTTTCAACTGCCCTTTTTAAGGTCCAACAATCCTCTGTATTATTACCCTCTACCCCCGAATGGTAAGTACACCTGGAACCTACCCAGTAAGATGGGGATTCAGGATTTTTGTCGATTAGGGGGTACCGGTTGCAACAGACCCAGCTGGATCAACTTCTGGAGCATGCTAGAGTAGGATTCACCAATAGGGGTGAAATCTCTTCTCCTAGGTGGCTCACGAGGGCGTGGATTATGTTGGTGGTTGTATTATGGTAGATAGGGGGTTATATGGAGCTTAGTAAGGATGGTTATTTCTGGGAGGTGGAGCTTGAGCTTGGTTGTAGTGTTGTTGTGGCCGTGTGTAGGGTTGGGCATTCATCACCGCATAATGAGGCGGTGCCACGGCATAGGCTGCATCTTGGTGTGGATAGTAGTGTTGTGGGGTTTTGGACGTCATGTAAGAGTGATCACGTGGTCGACGGGGCCCTCTTGAACCTGAAGTCATCATGGACCCTTCCTCCCCCTTCTTTCGGTTAGCCAAACCTCCCGAGCCATTCTGGATGGCTTGGGAGGTAGCTCTCAAAGCAGATTGGCTTAATTTCTGGCCATTTTTCAAACCATTTTCTACCATTTCAACGATTTTTATTGCCTATGCGAACGGTTTGCCCATGGCAGACATCATATTCTGAAACTAATCAGCCTCTTGGGCCTGCAAAAAGATTGTAACCATTTCGGTCTCGTCCATGGGCGGCTTTACTCTGAAAGCCTGCTCGCGCCATTTAATAGCATATTCACGGAAGCTCTTAGTGGTTCTCTTCTTCAAGATAGACAGGGAGTTCCTGTCTGGAGCTATATCAACATTGTACTGAAACTGTCTGATGAAATCGTGGGCCAAATCATCCCATATGTGCCAATGGGAGATTTCCTGGTCCATGTACCATTCCGAAGCGATTCCAGTCAGTCTTTCCTCGAAATAAGCCATCAATAACTCTTTTTTTACAACACCACCCCTCAACTGGTTGCAATATCGTTTCTTATGAGCGATCGGATCTCCATGCCCATCATATTTTTTAAACTTTGGCATTTTGAAGCCAACTGGCAGGTGAACATGTGGAAACATGCACAAATCGGAGTAGGAGACACTCTTCTGGCCACTCAGGCCTTACATGTTTTTTAGGCTTTTCTCTAGGCTTCTCATATTCCAATCCATTTCTTCTTGCTCGGTGTTTCTCATTGTTATTTCTTGTTCCATTAGGGACTCATATTGCGGATGCTGAGGGTATTATTCGGGAGTAACATAAGTTTTATCTGGCTGAAATTGTGGGCCCCGAAAGGTGAATATTGAAGGCTCAAAGCATGGCCTGGGCGCAGTCAGTTGTGCCATGGTAAAGACTAGTGGTACAGTGAGCAATGTTGGGGGTACCCCTATAAACGGTGCCTAGGAGCGGACCTCAGAAAGCGTGCCGGTAAAGTTGGCTGACATAGTGGGGTACCCGGGCGGAAAAAATGGATTAGTCACGGGAATGGAGATGTTGGTGGTTCCACCCGTCCTGGGGATCAGTTCAGGAAACCCAGGGATTGAACTTAGTGGTTCTCTACCATTGGACCAGGCGTCCCACATCTCTAACATGCGGACACGCAACATCCGGTTCTCTTCGGCAGTTGCCTATTCAGACTGGGTCATAACCGGTGTGGCATTATCCTCAGGATCGATGACGCGGAGACTGCTTTCTGAAGACATTGAGACATTTTCTTTTGATCTTGTAAAGTAAGGGTGGGAAGCTAGGATATCGTCAATACCAACCACCTAAACGAGACCTCTCTAAATAGCACACACAACAACCTTGTTAGTTTTAAGACATTTAACAAATAGGGAATCACACATTTGGGGATGCAATGCACCTGAACAGTTAAACGTTTCTAAATGTCTTTGCAACGGTTGTGTGTTTCATTTCGGCTTTGCTATCTCTTTCACAAATTTTAACATTTGATTTCTTTTCCTTCTCTTTTTACTATTTTTCGCTCTTTTATTTCTCGCTCTTTTCTTCCCTTTTGTTTTGTTTTTTGTTTTTTTTCACTCACTTTCTTTTCTCTTTTTCTTTTTCTAATTTTATGGCTATGTTCGAATCCTATGGGGATTGCCTACAAATCATGACGCCGCATGAATCAGATCATCACGTAGTTTGAGAAATAAATGTGAAATAAAAGGAAACAAATTTTTTGGGGTTTTTCAATATTTCATTAATAAAGACATCTTTTTGGGTTTTTCTATTACAATGACTTGGAAGTACTGATGATTAAAAAAACATACAGACTCAAAATAAAACAATAAATTAGACTTGACAAAGATGAACAAACTCAAGAAAAAGTAAAATACAGACTCAAAAACCGAAAAAATTAAGAATACATAAGAGCCTCCACTGCTACTCTAGTGGCCCGCGGGACATCAGCCGGTCTCGGCGCAAGCCTGCGTGCAATTTCCTCCTGAAGGTGGTCTAGGTCATCCATCATCTGGCGAACAAAGGTCATCACGAAAGCAAAAAACATAGACTTGGTCATATCTTCGCACTCGTGACACTTCATTGCAACATAGTCGGCTATCCTTAATTCTCATTCTGATGACACCATTTTCTTGAATTAAGCACCCAATTTGCTGTGTCAGCGGACTTCTAGCACCTGTGTGGCTGTGTTGTCTTCTCTTGCAATTTCTGCACACTCTCTTCTAATTGATAGATCAAGGCATAGCAGTGTTACCTTTCTTTTTTGAAGTCCTTGGTTTGCTGAACCATTTCATTTTCGAGGGTAGTCAATTTTCCCTTTAATATTATGACTCATCTGTCATAATTTTGCTTTAATAGGTTAGCAAACCTTGTCCATTCTTCTGCATTCTTTGCCAACTTTACTTGAGCTTTTGCCAATTCTTCCTCAACCTTTGTCAAAACAGCCCCATAGTCATGCACTTTCCGCCTCAGATTGGTTATAATTCTTTTATCTCTCTCACTTCTTACCGGCGTCTCGACGCCTGTTTTCATTTTCTGGATTTGAGCTCGGAGGACTTTATTTTACCAACCTCTTCTTTTCTACTTCATCAGCAGCCTGCAAACTACTATCAAATTTGATGTTTCTGATTTGTTCTTCTAGTTTGCTTATAGTGGTCCGGTATTTCTTTTCTTTAGCTAATCAAACCCATTGTTCTTGTGCTCCGTCAGTGAATTGTTGGACATGGGGCCTTTTGACAGGTTTTTCGGATCTTGGTCTACCCGGGATCTCTTACCATACCATGCCGTGTAATTAGACTCGGCTTCGTCAGAAGACAAATCCCGCACCCGAGTATGTGACTCCAAAAACTTACATTGGTGCCAAACCTGGCGAACCCTTTCTTCTGGGAATGCAACCTTTTGGCCTAGCTCAATGACCTGTGCACTCAAATCTCCATCGTGAGGGATTGTTTGATATCTTCCTAATTGTCAGAGGATCTGATGCTGAGCATATGACTGAATACTTCGAAGACCCATAAATAAGAGAAAACACACTTCGGCAGACATGTAGATGACTTCGTTAACCGAGAGCCAGCTGAAAGTCCATTCAATTTGCCTTGCGGTTAAGGAGCCCAGATATGCGAACCATGTTTTAGTACCCTCCGGTAACTCATAGTTGTTCACCCTACTTTCACACTATTCAATCCAATTGAGTTCGGTCAGTCCGTGATTCATGTACCTCGGGCGATGACAGAGATGCTCTACTAGCCACATTTGCAAAAGCAGGCTACGACCTTCAAAGAACTTTGCACTAGCTCGGCATGCGGTTAAAGCTCGATAAATTTCTACGAGAATAATCGGTATAAGGGTACCGTTGGTCTTCTTGACCATAAAGTCAGCAATTCCTGCAAGTCCCAGTTCTATGTGTCCATCACTCCTTGGGCATATCAGTGTGCTTAAGAATGCCACCACGAAGGCTAAACCCCTACGAGCTTCCCACTTATCTTTCCTTCCCTAATGACTTAANTATTTTCTGGATTTGAGCTCGGAGGACTTCATTTTACCAACCTCTTCTTTTTTACTTCATCAGCAGCCTGCAAACTACTATCAAATTTGATGTTTCTGATTTGTTCTTCTAGTTTGCTTATAGTGGTCCGGTATTTCTTTTCTTTAGCTAACCAAACCCATTATTCTTGTGCTCCGTCAATGAATTGTTGGACATGGGGCCTTTTGACAGGTTTTTTGGATCTTGGTCTACCCGGGATCTCTTACATACCATGCCGTGTAATTAGACTCGGCTTCGTCAGAAGACAAATCCCGCACCCGAGTATGTGGCTCCAAAAACCTACATTGGTGCCAAACCTGGCGAACCCTTTCTTCTGGGAATGCAGCCTTTTGGCCTAGCTCAATGACCTGTGCACTCAAATCTTCATCGTGAGGGATTGTTTGATATCTTCCTAATTGTCAGAGGATCTGATGAGGAGCATATGACTGAATGCTTCGAAGACCCATAAATAAGAGAAAACACACTTCGGCAGACATGTAGATGACTTTGTTAACCGAGAGCCAGCTGAAAGTCCACTCAATTTGCCTTGCGGTTAAGGAGCCCAGATATGCGAACCATGTTTCAGTACCCTCCGGTAACTCATAGTTGTTCACCCTACTTTCATACTATTTAATGCAATTGAGTTCGGTCAGTCCGTGATTCATGTACCTCGGGCGACGACAGAGATGCTCTACTAGCCACATTTGCAAAAGCAGGCTACGACCTTCAAAGAACTTTGCACTAGCTCGGCATGCGGTTAAAGCTCGATAAATTTCTACGAGAATAATCGGTATAAGGGTACCGTTGGTCTTCTTGACCATAAAGTCAGCGATTCCTGCAAGTCCCAGTTCTATGTGTCTATCACTCCTTGGGCATATCAGTGTGCTTAAGAATGCCACCACGAAGGCTAAACCCCTACGAGCTTCCCACTTGTCTTTCCTTCCCTAATGACTTAAACCAGTGTCTAGGGCATCAAATCCACGGGGGTCTCCATACCGGCTATATAAGAAATGAAGTGTGCAGAATTCTTTGGCCAAATTTTTATCTTTAACCTGTCGGTTAATGCTCAAAAGGTCCAAAATCTTGTGGGGGGTTACAATTCTGGGTGCTACTAGATATTGGCGCCTAAGATTCCCGTCAAAACCAGCGCAACTTGTTATTTCCTCCAGTGTAGGGGTCAATTCAAAGTGGGAGAAGTGGAAGACATTGTGTGTCGGGTCCCAAAATGGTTTCAGGGCTTCAATTATATCAACCTGGGCTTAATCTTCAAAAGATCGGTGAGCCCACCTAGTGCTTTGGTCATAGAACGCTTGTTGTCCTCCTCCAGGTCGTCCCACCACATGTGGAGCCTTAGAGAAATCTCATCTACGACTCAAAAAGGTATATTCTCAACGGTGATCATTCTGCACATTTTAAATTAGGGTGACTAGTTAAAAACATGTGAATTTTGCTTAATTACTGACCAAAAAAAATATTATTTTTGCAGAAATATAACTTAAAACAACTCAGGGCCATAGGTGGCTATTCTTGCAAAATAGCCTTCTGACGTCTTGTCGGGATATTTCTGGCTATGTGGACAAAAACGACATCACCTAAATTTATTTATGACAAAATGACAGCATCTTTTCATATTTTTGATTATTTTTTTCAAAATCGGGGTTGGGCCCGATGAGGGTTGCCTACGTATCTCACATCCGGTGAGAATCAAACTCGCGTAGTTCGGTAAGTTTTGACGCACAGAAAAATATGATTTATTTTGAAATGACTTCTTTCTTTCTTTCTTTTTTCAAAAGTTTGACAGAGTTTCGGGATATTTTGAATACCAGGATTTTTAGAACCGGGTGTTTTTCTTTCCTACCTCACTCTTGGTTTTTCTTGATTTTCTTTTCCTATTCTAGAAACCGGTTAACATACAAGCCGAAGCAAATAAATGCACAAGTAGCGCGTAAAATGCATCAGGATGGTCTTTTAATTTTTGGGCACACATGTCCTAGACGGACCCAACCCCTGTGTTGAGTCCCCAAAGTCAAATGCACGTGATGCAAACAAACGTACATACTAGGGATCCAGCATGAGGTTATGTCATTCTAAGTTTGAATCTTGAGTGTATTGTTCTAGATCTGGCTTACCCGAGCGGACAACTCGAGGGGGGATAGCGTACCGGGAATACAGAAGCTTCACCAGCTTTGCAACTTGTCCGAACCTCATTCTAAAACTAGGATATGACTCTAACAAAAAAGAAGTCATGCTTAAACGCACGCTTCCCAAAAGATTTAGAAGATTCAGAGAGAAGAAAGATTTCGTAGTCGTTTATATACAGTTCACATAATATCAAAGCAGTAAAAAGCGGTATTTAACACATTAGGCTCAAACACGTAAAAACTCAGATAAGAAATAAGAGCCAAGTATAACAGTTATTCTAAGCTCAAATTCTGAACCCTGAACCCTGAACCAGAGATTCTGGGTTCGGTCCCCAGCAGAGTCGCCAAAGTTGTCACACCTCCTTTTTTCTGGGGGATAAGGGAGTTGGAGTTTTTCCAATTAAAGTGACATTATTCGAAATGAGATTATTTATTTAATCAGAGTCGCCACTTGGAATAATTATTACGGTGTCCCAAGTCACCGATTTATTTTAGAATCCCAAATCGAGGAAATTGACTCTATTTATGGTCCGCGAACACAGAAGACCGG
>AWOL01S0205651.1:0-12171 GCA_000715115.1 Nicotiana otophora
TACCGAAACTGTCAAAATACTGATCCGGGTCTGTTTCTCAAAACGTTGACCGCAATCACCTCAAATGAGTTTTGAAGCACTATTTCATATTTTAATCAATTTTTCACATAAAAACATTTCGAAAAATTATACGGACTGTGCACTCAAGTCGAAGAATAATCAATAGTGCTTTCCGAAGTCACAGAACACAATAATGAATATTTAAAAATTATAGATGACATTTTGGGTCATCACAATTTTACACATATTAAACATAAATTTTATATATATATATATATATATACACACACACACACATTGATTATACACATAGTAAACACTATTTTTAGTTTAAGGCTTAAGTGAACCGCTAATCAGGTTAATTCTTCTTTAATTATTCCCTATGTTGTACAGGTGATGAACTGGTTAAGGACAACGTATTCATTCAAAACCATCGGACAAGTTGTTCTATCAATGTATCTTGACAAGGAATATGACTCGAGCCTAACCAAGCCATATTATGAAACATGTAAGAAGTGTTTAGACTCAAGGGAAATAGGCTCAGTTACTAATGTATCATTTGGAAGTTTGTCCAGTCTTGGAGAAAAACAAATGGAGGAATTAACATTTGAATTATGTAACTACCCGACCGGTCGTTTTGAGTATTTTAGCCCCGTTCCCCCATTTACTGCTCAATGTATGCTTTACAGTTGTTATGTGACATGCCGGGGTAAATGGTTCGAGTCCGGTGAGGTTTTGGAATGAATTGGAACACTTAGTTCCAAGGTTTAAAGCTTAAGTTGAAATAGTTAACCGGATGTTGACTTATTTGTAAATGACCCCGGAATAGAGTTTTGATGATTCCGATAGCTCCGTATGGTGATTTTGTCCTTAGGAGCTTGTTTGGAAAATTATTTGGAAGTCCGTAGTTAAATTAGGCTTGAAATGGCTAAAATAGAAATTTAAGTTTATAAATTTGACCGAGGAGTTGACTTTTTGCTATCAGGGTCGGAATACAATTCTAAAAATTGAAATAGGTCCGTTATGTCATTTATGACTTGTGTGCAAAATTTGAGGGCAATTGGACATGATTTGATATGTTTTCGGCATTGAATGTAGAAGTTGGAATTTCTTAGTTTTATTAAGCTTGAATTGGTGTATGATTTGTGTTTTTAGCGCTGTTTGATGTGATTTGAGGTTTCGACTAAGTTTGCATGATGTTGTAGGACTAGTTGGTGTATTTGGTTGAGGTCTCGGGGGCCTCAGGTAAGTTCCGGGATGGTTTCGGATCATTACTTCATGTCTTGCTACTGTTGTTGCTGGTTCTGGCGTTGTACTTCGCGAACACGAAGGGACTCTTGCATTCGCGAAGAAGGAATTTTGGACTAGGCCATTTTGTTCTTCGCCATCGAGACTGAGGGCTCACATTTGCAAAGGTTCGAGGGGAAAAGCTATGCGTTCGCGAATGGAGCCTCGCGTTCGTGAAAGGGAAAGCCGGCTTGGGGACGTTTGGTCTTCGCGTTCGCGGTGGAGAGGACGCGTTCGTGATTGAGCATCCTAGTTAAGCATCACGTCCATGAGGCCAGGCTCGCGTTCACGAAGGAGGAATTTTGGCAGAACATTTTCGTACTTCGTGAACGCGACGCAATGGCCGCGTTGGCGAAGAAGAAAAGCCTGGGCAAAGAGTTAAAATTCTGAAAATGAGACATTTTACCAATTTGGAGCTCGGGGAGAGGTGATGTTTGGGAGATTTTCAAGAAAAACAATGGGGTAAGTGTTCTTAACTCAATTGTATTCAAATTACCCGAAGTTGTTGATATTTGTAGCATAATTGGTGATTTAAGTTGAACAATTTTGAAAACCCTCTTGGATAAATCTGAAGATTTGAGGATCGAGTTGATGTCATAATTTGGTAAAATGTTTGGGGTTGAACTCGTGGTTGAATGGGCGTTCATATTTTATAACTTTGTTTGGGTTCTGAGATGTGGGCCCTACAGGCGAGTTTTTCTTTTTAGTGCAATTTCGAATTGTTTTTGGAAAATTAGTATTTTCATATGGAATTAATTCTTATAATTGGTATTGACTGAATCGAATTAGTTGTGACTAGCTTCGAGGCGTTTGGAGACCGATTCGCGCGGCAAAGGCATAGCAGAATAAAGAATTACCCAGTTTGAGGTAACTAACAGTTCTAAATTTACTCCCGAGGGTATGAATCCCGGGATTTTGTGATATGTGATTGGTGTTGAGGTGAGGCACATGCTGGGTGGTGGGCGTGCACCGTAGGAATTGTGAGTTGGTCAAATTCCATGGAACTATGTAGTCGAATAATCTGTAGTTATATGTATATTCTCCAGGAATTAGAGAAATTGAACCACAAATCATGTTAGAAATTATGTTTAGGCTATGTGTTGGCACTGTAGGGACCGACAGAGGTCGTGTACATGATGAATTAATTGCTAAATTGATGTTTTGTACTCGGTCATAATTTTATTTATTATTATATCTTAGAGTCTATTGTTCCTTGTTGATACATTATATCATTTCTGTTGAAGGTGACTTTCATGGTTACTGAGAGCCCGAGAGACTGGACAGATTGATAACTGAGTGAGGCCGACAGCCTGATTGTGAGATATTGATACTATAGCACGTGAGTGGTCCGTGTAGATCGAGAGATTATGCTATAGCACATGAGTTGTCTATGTAGCATGTGAGTTATCCGTGCGGATCCATAGATTATTTTATAGCACGTGAGTTGTCCGTGCAACACGTGAGTTATCCGTGCAGCACGTAAGTTGTCCGTGCAGATTATAGCGCTTGGGCTGAGACTTAGCTGTGAAGCAAGTCACTACTTTTAGATCGTTATTTAGTATTGTTACTTGCTAAGTTAGTTGTACTCATACTACACCTTGCACCTCGTGTGCAGATCCAGGTACTTTCGGGCACAACAGTTGTTAGTTTTTCGAAGCTTTATCTGTTGGAGATTATCGAGGTAGTTGCTTGACATCCGCAGACCTTGACTCACTGTCCATTCAGTTTTTGTACTGTTATATATTTTCATACAATATTGTTATCAGTCAGACTTTGTTATCATTTATATGCTCACGTACTTAGTGACACACGATTTTGGGAGTGTTTAATGTCGGTATTGATGAGATTTATAATATAAATATTATGTTTTCAAACATAAAAGAAATTGTGGTTTATTGAGGTTCTTATCTTGCCTAGTATTGAGATAGACGTCATCACGACAAGCGTAATTTTTTGTCGTGACAAGTTGGTATCATAGCCTAGGTTACATAAGCCTCATAAGCCAGGAGCAGGTTTAGTAGAGTCTTCTGGATTGGTACAGAGACATTTGTACTTATCTTCGAGAGGTTGCCGATAATGACTGTTTGCACTTGCCTTGCTCATGTGGTTTCGGCTCAGGCCACACAAGCCACTTCTCAGGACTGATGACGTACTCATATTCCTATTGCCCGTACTCCAGAGCAGGTAGCGCAGGGATTTCAGATACAAGGGGCACTACCAGCCCAGTCGATTGCAGCTGCTCAGGCTACGATAGTCCCTGTTCTGGCTGATGATGAGCAGAGGAGACTTGAGAGATTTGGGAGACATCAGCCTCCATCATGTAGCAGTATTGAGTCGGAGGATGCTTAGGGCTTCTTGGATAAGTTCCAGTGGATGCTTTGGACCATGGGTATTTTGTAGACCAGTGGGGTCTCGTTCACTACTTTTTAGTTTTCTGGGGCTACCTTATAGGGCAGGAGTTCTCCGTTCTCTTCTTGGAGAAGTTTGTGCTGCAGTCTTAGAGAGGGGAGCTGCGCAGACAGTTTGAGTAGTTACGTCAGGAGGGAATTTCTGTGATGTAGTGCGAGATGTGGTTTTATGGGTTGGCTCATCAGGCATTTCGGAAGAGGGTATCTGGTGTTACTTTTGATGAGGTGGTTGACATTTCTCGACAGATAGAGATGGTCCGTAGCCAGGAGCGTGGTGAGAGGGAAGCCAAGAGGCCTCGAGGTTCGAGCGATTTTGGTGGGGTACTTTCTGGGGGAAGTCCTACCACAGTTGGGGTCGCCCATATAGGCCCGCTCAGAAGACTTATCTAGCTCATCGTGGTGCATCAACTAGCCACGGTTCTTACAGTTTTCACTCAGGCTATTCTTCATTCAATCCACTACTAGTGCAAAGTTCTCACCATGCCTCGTCTGCTCAGGTTTCTATAGGCAGTGACTCGGGTTATCAAAAGCAACAGCTTCGTCGGAGGAAGGGTTGTTTCGAGTGTGGAGACTTTGGTCATATCAAGAGATATTGCCCTAGGTTGTTGAGTGGGGCTGCACAGCAGAGCTCTAGGTCGATGGCACTAGCACCAGTAGTTACACCACCCACCCAACCAGCTCGGGGTAGGGCTTAGTCAGTTAGGGGTCACCCAAGAGAGGGAGGCTGATCAGGTAGCGGTTAGGCCCGATTCTATGCTTCTCTTGCTAGGCAAGATGTTGTTGCTTTAGATGCAGTGATCATAAGTATTGTCTCATTGTGCCACAGGGAAGCTTCTATATTATTTGACCCTGGTTCCACTTATTCGTATTTATCATTGTACTTTACTCATTATTTGGATATGCCCCGTGAGTCCTTAATTTTACCTATTCGTGCATCTATGTCGGTGGGCGATACTATTATTGTGGACCGTATGTATCGGTCGTGTGTGGTAACTATTGGGTGATTGGAGACTAGAGTTGATCTCTTATTTCTTAGCATGATTGATTTCGATGTAATCTTGGGTATGGATTAGTTGTCTCCATCTTATGCTATTCTGGACTATCACGCAAAAACTGTGACGTTGGCGATGCTGGGATTGCCAAAGGTTGAATGGAGAGGTTCTCTAGATTATGTTCCCGGCAGGGTAATTTATTATTTCAACGAATGGTTAGTAAGGGGTGTTTGTCATATTTTGTATTTGTGGGAGATGTTGATGCAGATAATCCTACTATTGATTCAGTACCGGTAGTGCGAGACTTTCTAGATGTATTTCCTGCAGACCTGTCGGGTATGCCACCCTACAGGAAAATTGATTTTGGCATTGAATTGGTGTCAGGCACTCATCCCATTTCTATTCCTCTATATCGTATGGCACTAGCTGAATTGAAAGAATTGAAATAGCAACTTCAGGAACTGCTTGATAAGGGGTTTATTAGTCCTAGTGTGTCGCCTTGGGGTGCACCGGTTATGTTTGTGAAAAAGAAAGATGCTATTATACGGATATGCATTCACTATAGGCAATTGAACAAAGTTACAATCAAGAATAAGTACCCTTTGCCGCGTATTGATGATTTATTTGACCAACTTCAAGGAGCGAGGGTATTCTCCAAAATTAATTTGAGATTCGGGTATCACCAGTTGAAAATTCGGGATTCGGATATTCTAAAGACAATATTCAGGACCTCTTATGGTCACTATGAATTTCTCATGATGTCTTTTGGGATGGCCAATGCCCCAACAGTATTTATACACTTGATGAATAATGTCTTATAGCCATATCTTAATTCAGTTGTCGTAGTATTTATTGATGATATCCCGATGTTCTCATCTAGCCAGGAGGAGCATGCACAACACTTGGGTATTGTATTACAAAGGCTAAGAGAGGAGATACGTTATGTCTAATTCTCTAAGTGTGAGTTCTGGCTTAGTTTGATGGCATTTTTGAGACACATAGTGTCTAGTGATGGAATTACGTTGGATCCGAAGAAGATAGAGGCAGTTCAGAGTTAGCCCAGGCTATCTTCGGCTATTGAGATTTAGAGTTTTCTCAGCTTGGCCGGTTATTATCGTCGCTTCGTGGAGGGTTTCTCGTCTATTGCATCACCTTTGACTAAATTGACACAGAAAGGTGATCTATTCAGGTGGTCGGATGAGTGTGGAGAGAGCTTTCAGAAGCTCAAGATTGCCTTGACCACAGCTCCAAATCTAGTGTTTCCTTCAGCTTCAAGCTCTTATACATTGTATTGTGATGCTTCTTGGATTGGTATTGGGTGTGTCTTGATGTAGGAGGCTAGAGTGATTGCTTATACTTCGCATCAGTTGAAGCCCCATGAAAAGAACTACCATGTTCATGATTTGGAGTTGGCATCTATCGTTCATGCATTGAAGATTTGGAGGAACTATCTTTAAAGTGTGTTTTGCGATTTATTTACATATCATCGGAGTCTTTAGCACTTATCCAAACAGAAGGATCTAAATTTGAGGTAGCGGAGATGGTTGGAACTGCTAAAGGATTATAATATTACTATTCTGTATCATCTTGGGAAGGCCAATGTGGTGGTCGATGCCTTGAGTAGAAAGGCGATGAGTATGGGTAGCCTTGAATTCATTCTTTTTTGTGAAAGTCCTCTTGTAGTTGATGTTCAAACCTTGGCCAACCAGTTTGTGAGATTAGATGTTTCGGAGCCCAGTCGGGTTCTAGCTTGTATAGTTTCTCGGTCTTCTTTATGATGATCCCCATTTTCCTATCCTGAAGGACACAGTTCAGCACGGTGATGACAAAGATGTTACTATTGGAGATGATGGGATGTTGAGGATGCAGGGTCGTATTTGTGTGCCAAATGTTGATGGGCTGCGTGAATTGATTCTTGACGAAGCCCACAATTCACGATATTTTATTCATCCGGGTGCTGCTAAGATGTACCAGGACTTGAGGCAGCACTGTTGGTGGAGAAAAATGAATAAAGATCTAGTTGGCGTTGTAGCTCGGTGTCTACATTGTGAACAGGTGAAGTACGAGCATCAGAGACAGGGTGGATTGCTTCAGAAACTTGAACTTCCGGAATGTAAATGGGAGCGTATTACCATGGACATCGTAGTTGGACTCCCACTTTGATATTGTTTGGGTAATTGTTTATTAGTTGACCAAGTCCGCGCATTTTATTCTAGTCGGTACTACATATTCTTCGGAGCGTTTGACTGAGATTTATATCCGCGAGATTGTTTGCCTACGCGGCGTGCCAGTGTCTATCATTTCAGACCAGGGCACGCAATTTACATCCCAGTTTTGGAGAGTAGTGCAGCGAGATTTAGGCACACAAATTCATTTGAGTACAGCATTTCACGCTCAGATGGACGGACAATCCGAGCGCACTATTTAGATATTGGAAGATATGTTACGCGCTTGTGTTATAGATTTTGGAGGTTCTTGGGATCAGTTTCTGCCACTTGTAGAGTTTGCCTACAACAACAGTTACCAATCGAGCATTTAAATGGATCTATATGAGGCTTTATATGGGAGACGGTATCGGTCTCTAGTGGGTTGGTTTGAGACGGGCGAGGCTAGTCTGTTGGGTACTAATTTGGTTCAGGATGCTTTGGAGAAGGTTAAATTGATTTAGGAGCGGCTCCGCATGGCGCAGTCTATACAGAAGAGTTATGTTGACAGGAAGGTACGTGATGTTGCTTACATGGTTGGGGAGAAGGCTCTCCTCAAGGTTTCACCCACGAAGGGTGTGTTGAGGTTCGGGAAGAAGGGTAAGTTGAGACCTCGTTATATTGGGCCTTTTGAAGTATGTTAGGAGATTGGATAAGTGGCTTATGAACTTGCATTGCCACCTAGCTTATCGGGTGTTCATCCAGTATTTTATGTGTCTATTCTTTGGAAGTATGTCGGGGATCCTTCTCATGTTTTGGATTTCAGCACAGTTAAGTTGGATGGTGATCTGACTTATGATGTGGAACCGGTGGCCTTTGTGGATTGTCAGGTTCAAAAGTTGAGATCAAAGATCATAGCTTTAGTGAAAGTGCAGTGGAGACGTCATCCAGTCGGATAAGCTACCTAGGAGATTGAGCGGGAGATGCAAATTAGATATCCACACCTATTTGAGTCTCCAGGTATGATTCTAAACTCGTTCGAGGACGAACATTTATTTTAAGAGGGGGAGAATGTAATGACCCGGCCGATTGTTTTTAGTATTTCAGCCCTGTTCCCCCATTTACTCATCAATTTATGCTTTACAGTTGTTATATGACTTGCCAGGGTAATTGATTCGTGTTCAGTGAGGTTTTGGAATGATTTGGAACACTTAGTTCCAAGGTTTAAAGCTTAAGTTGAAATAGTTGATCGGATGGTGACTTATATGTAAATGACCCCGAAATAGAATTGTGATGATTCCAATAGCTCTGTATGTATATTTTGGACTTAGGAGCGTGTCCAAAAAATTATTTGGAAGTCCGTAGTTAAATTAAGCTTGAAATGGCTAAAATAGAAATTTAAGTTTGGAAGTTTGACCGGGGAGTTCACTTTTGGATATCGGGTTCGGAATTCGATTCTGGGAATTGGAATAGGTTTGTTATGTCATTTATGGCTTGTGTGAAAAATGTGAGGTCAATTGGACTTGATTTGATAGGTTTCAGCATTGATTTGAGGTCAATCAGACTCTATTGGAGTCTCGCGTTCGCGAAAGGGAAAGCCGACATGGGGAAGTTTGGTCTCCGCATTCGCGGCGAAGAGGGCGCGTATACGATTGAGCAACCTGGTGAAGGAACGCATTTGCAAGGCAAGGCTCACGTTCGCGAAGCAGAAATTTGGGCAGAATATTTGTGTGCTTCGCGAACGCGAGGCAATGGCCGCTTTCGCGAAGAAGAAAAGCCTAGGCAGAGAGTTTAAGTTTTGAAAATGGGACTTCGTCCCATTTTCCATTTTTATCGATTTGGAGCTCGAGGAGAGGCGATGTTCGGGATATTTTCAAGAAAAATAACGGGGTAAGTGTTCTTAACTCAATTTTAGTCAAATTACCTGAATCTAGTGCTATTTTTAGCATTTAATTGGTGATTTAAGTTGGACAATTTTGAAAACCCTCTTAGATAAATTTGAAAATTTGAGGGTCGAGTTGATGTCTGAATTTAGTAAAGTTGGTAGGGTTGTACTCGTGGTTGAATGGGCGTTCATATTTTGTAACTTTTGTCGGGTTCCGAGACATGGGGCCCATGAGCAATTTTTGTTTAGTGTAATTTCGGATTTTTGATGGAAAATTAGCATTTGCATATGGAATTAATTCCTATAATTTGTATTGACTTAATCGAATTATTTGTGACTAGATTAGAGGCATTTGGAGACCGATTCGCGAGGCAAAGGCATAGCAGAATAAAGAATTACACGATTTGAGGTAAGTAACAATTCTAAATTTGGTCCTAGGGGTATGAAACCCTGGATTTTGTGATATATGATTGGTTTTGAGGTGACACACATGCTGGGTGAATGGCGTATGGGCTTGCACCATAGGAATTGTGACTTGGTCAAATTCCATGGAACTGTGTAGCTCAATAATTTGTTGTTATATGTACATTCTCCAAGTATTAGACAAATGGAACCACAAATCATGTTAGAAATCATGTTTAGGCTATGTGTTGGCACTGTAGGGACCCATAGAGGTTATGTACATGATGAATTAATTACTAAATTGTTGTTTTGAACTCACTCACAATTTTACTTTTTATTATATCTTAATCTCTATTGTTCTTTGTTGATACATTATATCATGTCTGTTGGGGCTGACTTTCATGATTACTGAGAGCCCGAGAGACTGGAGATATTGATGACTATGTGAGGCCGAGAGCCTGATTGTGAGATATTGATACTATAGCACGTGAGTTGTCCGTGTAGCAGGTGAGTTTTCTGTGTGGATCCAGAGATTATACTATAGCACGTGCGTTGTCCGTGCAGCACGTGAGTTTTCTGTGCGGATCTAGAGATTATACTATAGCACGTGAGTTGTCCGTGCAACATGTGAGTTATCCGTGCGAATTATAGCACTTGGGCTGAGGGAGCCCCTCCTGAGTCTTTACACACCCCAGTGAGCGTAGGCACCTACTGAGTGCCGAGTGTCAAACGTAGAGTGATTGTGAGGTTGGAGTGACTGTTGCTCTAAGACGATGCATTGATTTCATTATTATTGTACTTTAGTTGTCATATATCACTGTTGTGGAAATTTCTGAGAGATATTATCTTCTGTTTCAGTTGAACTTGACATGAAATTACTGTTTTGGCCTTAATTGTCAAACTTGAAAGCATGCCTACCTTCTTATGTTGGAAATTACTATAATTGGACTTAGCTGTGAAGCTCGTCACTACTTTCAGTTCTTTATTTAGTATTGTTACTTGCTGAGTTGTTTGTACTCATACTATGCCCTGCACCTCGTGTGCAGATCCAGGTACTTCCGTACATGGCGATTGTTAGTTTTTCGAAGCGTTATCTGCTGGAGATTATCGAGGCAGCTCATTGACATCCATAGACCTTGACTCTCTATCCATTCAGTTTTTGTACTGTTCTATATTTTCAGACAATGTTTTTATCAGTCAGACTTTATTATCATTTAGATGATCATGTACTCAGTGACACCGGGTTTAGAGAGTGTTTTATGTCAGTATTGATGAGATTATTGGTATTGAATTTAAATATTATATTTTCAAACTTAAAAGAAATTGTGATTTATTGAGGTTGTCAGCTTGCTTAGTATTGAGATAAGTGCCATCACGACAGGCATGATTTTGGGTGTTGGCAGATTAATAATGAGCAACTCCTAGTTCTTGTGGGTTATTAGAGATACAGAAGAAAACAAACTTAAATATGATTTCTTGTCAAAGGTATCAGAGAAATGACTAATTGGAAGTTGGAGTCCTTAACTTGATTTCTTAGCTCATCAATCTGTTGGTTGTTTCTTTACTCATTGTGGATAAAACTCGACTCTCGAAGCGTTGGTTTTGGGAGTGTCAATGGTGTGTATTCCTCAATGGGCAAATCAACCAACTAATGCAAAATTTATTACTGATATATGGCAAGTTGGAATTTGGGTTAAGGTTGGAAAAGATGGTGTAATTACAAGAGAAGAAATACCAAGTTCAATAAAGGAAGTTATGGTGGAAAACAAAGGAGTAATGCCAAAAAAGAATGAAATTAAATGGAAAATTTTGGCTAAGGAAGCAGTAGATAAAAGAGGGAATTCTAATACGAATATTAAGGAATTTGTTTAAGCTTGTTGTATACAGGTAAATTCTGACCCATAAGCCAGCCTGATTTTCGATAAAATAAATTGAGTAAGGAACACGATGACAAGGAACCAGAATTGAGGTAAGGGACTCATCGAGTCAGGCACCGGGGGCATGATGCTCACCCTCGAGTATATCAAGGGCATAACCCCAGGATTGGTCCAAATACCAAGAGACTTCGAAGAGCATTATTGGAAAATCGAACACGATTAATGAAAGGCTTTAATATCAGTGATCAATCGGGTATCACGACGTAGATCTCGGCACGTACTGACGAGAATCCAGTAATCAGTTAAATGGGAGATTTTACCTTTTATAGAATTGTACTTAGGGTAAAACTCCACTACTATATAATGGGGAGACTGATTATTCATTGAACACATTGTAACATATATCCCAAAGCCATATACTGTTATTTTCTCTATATTTCATAGTTCTTATTCTCGTTCATCAGTGCTGGCTATTGTGAGTTCGGACCGAGGGTGGATATTTCATCAAGGCTGGAATTATCCTCCTCGCGTGGTTTGAATTTACTATATCTTTATTTGCTTAATCTAACGCAATTTATCATTCGTATCGAATTAATCCGGGTATTCTTAAAACCACTTGTAAATTTAATTGTTATCTATTTTTTAGAGTAAACAGTTTGGCGCCCACCATAGGGCTAAGTATAATAGTGGCAATTTGATGCAAATTTCCATAACGCACCCTATTTTATATTTGTTCTTTGAAGTGTCTTTAATTTCATGTCAAAGCTCAAAATGTCGATCTCCTAATCCGCACCCCTAAATATGGATGTTGACTCTAGTCACCACGGGGAGAACAACAATATGGTACCTAGTAACGAGCTGCCACCTGTCGATCCCAGCGGTGGTAGCGGACCCGATCGTCGCTAACTCACACGTGGCCATCAATGCGAATCTACCTACCGATCCTGAGAATAGCATGTGCATAGGAGTCCGATAAGCAGCCCAAAATACACACGACAGTGAAGGAGATGGGATCAACTTGCGAGTGACCTTCGCAATGCTATAGGCCCAATAGGCAGGGATAGCCCAGCTGTAGAACCAATGTCGTGCCTCCAGAAGAGTTGAGCCCGAGTTGTCCTGGGAAATCACTCACAGTAACGATCCAATCACGGAGAGGCCGAGTGAAGATGAACCCGG
>AWOL01S0205655.1:0-17126 GCA_000715115.1 Nicotiana otophora
CAACAACAACAACCCAGTATAATCCCACTAGTGGGGTCTGGGGAGGGTAATGTGTACGCAGACTTTACCCCTACCCTGGGATAGAGCGGCTGTTTCCGATAGACCCTCGGTTCCCTCCCTCCAAGAACTCCCCACTTTATTCCCTCATTTCACTTTATGTACTGTAGTTTGAAGTATAAGTATTAAACTGACTAATTTTCGATATGAATTGGGCATAAAATATAAATTTTATATATTTAAAATTTATATATAGAATATATTTATAAATCAAAATGGTAAAAAAATAAAAATATTAAAAAGTATATGCAAAAACTTGGTAAGAAAAAATCATTTGACTCTCCAAATAATAGATGTGTCACAAAAGTGGAACAAAGTACTAAATAATAAATATTTGACTGTGATGGGATTCATGGGAAAAATAAATTATACCAATACTCTTCACTCTGAACTAACTCCTCAAATGCAGGGACTAAAAAATGGCAATCTCGAACAACTTTATGACTCAACTGAGGTAATACACAGTATCAACAAAGGCAACCTAATTTATGAGACTATTGTATGTGAATGCAGGTCACTCCTACAGCACTAGGGCATCCACCAGTAAACCACAGCTACAGGGAAGCCAATAGGGTGGTGGATAAGCTCGCTGAGGAAGCAAGCAAGATAAACGAAGCAACAATAAACTTTTTGGTAGTTCCTCCGGTGTTTGCCAATGAACCAATATGGGCAGACATCCTAGGAACTATTTTGAAAAAATATATAAGGAATTGTAATATCTATAATATAGCGATAGACTACAATCATTTTGTGGAGGCTGAGATCTCTCCGAATGCTTCTGTTGTAACAAACAGCCAAGTAGCAAGTAAATATATATATATATATATATATATATCAAGTCGAATTCGACGACTAGAAAGAGATGAAGTATTTACAAGCATGCTTGAATGAATCAATAAGGCTTTATCCGCCAGTGACTTGGGACTCAAAGCATGCAGCTAAAGATGACATTTTACCCGACGACACAAGAGTTCAAAAAGGGAATAGAGTAACTTATTTTCAGTACGGAATGGGTAGAATGGAGGAGATATGGGGAAAAGACCAACTTGAATTTAAACCGGATCGTTGGTTGGATGAAAATGAAGTGTTGTTTACCCGAAAAACGGATAGAGTTGAATTTGTACGTAGTTCTAAGAGTACGTGGTATAACTTGACACAAATCATACAAGTAAGTAGAGATATCGAATATTGACTGTAAAGAATGAAAAAATAAATCTCGTTGAATGGAGGATGATTTATGAATAAGCTAGATGAATCAATGTATAAGGCTCAAAAAGGATAATCTACAAGAATGGGAGTGTATCAATCGTGTCTGAGTTATCTTGTATAAATACCTTAATAGTTTCATGCCTTACAGAAACAGTAACTATCTTCTTTATAGTGGAGAGATCCTACTTTAAATATAATTAAAAATACATAGTGAGGATCCCATGATAGATTAGCTTTTCCCTAATTCCCGCCGAGATTCTCTCCCTTAGTGCGGCTGTAACGGCTCTTGTCTCTTAGCTCGAACTCGGTCGAAATTAGTATTGGTCGATTTCCGGATTTAGAGCTCGATATTGACTCGGGTCTCGGCATCGACTCGAGCTCGATATAGACTCAAGCTCAATATTGAGTCGGGGCTCGGTATTGACTCTGATTTGATGTTGGTCGGTCTCTGCCTCTTAAGTTCTACGGTACCACTTTACGTTATAATTTGATTTGGACTGGAGCTTGATAATAACTTCGAGCTCGGTATTGGATCGGTCCTAGAAACTTAAGCTCGGTGACCTGTCTTCAGATCTTATCGCGATATTTATGAAGATGACCTTCGGTCCATTATATTCCAATCTTAACTAATCATACGAAGGTCGAAACCGGTTTTGACCGTATACAGATAGTCCCCTCGTTTCTCGGAAAGAATGTGGCGAGAAATGACATGAGTTTTCAACGGTATGACTAGATACACGCTGGCGTTTGCATCGAGCTTGACCAGGACGTACGTGGTAGTTATCTCATCGGTTCAGTTACCAATGCATAAATGTGCGTCAGAAGATAGTCGGCCGCTGGTGATATTGCACCATCATTACCATGTCTATAAATAACCCCTTATTTTTACCATTTACCACTTTTACATCTCCAATTTCCAAATTTTCTAAGTTTATTCTCGCATCTTCTGAGTTCCTCATCTGTAAATCTGTGATTGTTGTTGCAAAATCTCTCTTTAAAACACCAAATCTTTGTCATCTCCTTCAATTTTCAATCTTTAAATTCAAATGGCGAAAACGTCAAAAATCATTCCTCAAAAAGAAAAAGCTTCTTCTTCACGACCCGCCGGCGACAAAACACAGGTGAAACTACGAGTGTGTTCCCGGGGGGTGTGTTCTTACCTCTGATTTTAAGATCGACAAAGGCTCACCGGTTCCCGGTCGAAGTGAGCCAGTGTCGAGGTATATGTGCTCGATAACCATGGGGCATCTCGAATAGATAAGGAATGATTGTAACTGGGAGAACAAAGAAGTGATAATTCCGGCTCCCGAAGAAGATATTACTACTTATGTGAAAGGGTTTTTAAGTGTGTGCACTTACCCTTTCACGTTGGGCCCCCTAGACCCTGTTATCATCGATATTTGCCGACAATACCGAATAACCCTAGGCCAAATCCATCCTTCTTTTTGGCGGATCGTTATTCTGATCCGCTTCTTCGTGAACAAAATCGAGGGGATGCCTTTCACCCTCGACCACCTCATCATATTGTACAGCCCCCGCCTTTATCGAGGTGGGTTAATAAAACTTCAGCGTTAGGATACAAAAGTGTTGTTCTCGAGCATAGATGAGGACAATGACCAAGGCTGGATGGGCAGGTTCGTTCGAGTGAAGACTTCCGACCTAATCCCGGTCGAGAAGATGCCATTTCCCGAAGAATGGAACATGAAGCGTAAGCATAATTAAACTGTTAGCTCTTATTGCTTTGATCCTTTGTTTCTTTCTCACTGATACCCTTTTTTGTGATGTAGCGGTTGCTTGGGTGCCCGGTGCAGTTCCTAATCTTAAAAGCTGGGTACAGGACCTGGCTTCGACCTCTATATATGTTGAGCGCCCGTGGCGCGATTTATCAAAGGGTCGATAGGAGGCCAAAAATTATGGTAAACTTCTTTCCCATGCCTCTGATGATTAAAATAAGATGTTTCTCATATACTTAACGAATTTTTTTGTATGTAGGCCTGGGCAAGGATGCGGTTATGAGGCCCCCGTCTGGCAAGGAAGAGACCTCAGCCCCGGTTCCGAAACCGGCGAAGGACAATAAGAGAAAAAGTGTCTCCACTTCCGAGGATCCAATACCTAAGACAAGGACGGCTCGTAAGCCGAGGAAGAATACCATCCATTTGACCGAAGAATCAGTTCAACGTCTAAGGGATGATGAAGAAGAAGAAGAAAATGACGGGTCCATACTGGTAGCTCGAGTGAAGAAATCCATTGATGCCTCAAAGGCAGTTGGATCGATGGTGGTTTACATGTCTCCTCCTCGAACTTAGGGGATATCGGAGAAGGATTCGGGAAAAGTCCCCGAGTCGTTGGAGATCGAAGATACCTTCCACCGAAGTCAACAAACGGTGGGTATATCCGAAGAGGTCGGTCTTGAAGCTCTCTGAACCGAGGAGAACGCCCTAAGCGACTCGCTTGGGGCAATAGTAATCCAAGACTCGCCCACTCTCCCCGCTTTTCTGAAGAGGCGATTGAGGAAGCCCAAGCTTTGGGGACCCTAGACGTAGGCCGGTCTCATGAAGGAGAGGATCCCTTCCGTGATTTTTTTACTGGTGTCGAGGATGTTGCTGGCCCTAGTGATGTGTCGGGCTTTTTTTATAAAGTGCAACAAGCTCTAAATCGGGTAAGATTTAACTCTCTTCGTTGGTACCACCTTTATGTTTGTTTTTTCTTTTCTAACTTCTTTTCTTCTTTCTT
Source organism: Nicotiana otophora (assembly GCA_000715115.1). NCBI lineage: Eukaryota > Viridiplantae > Streptophyta > Magnoliopsida > Solanales > Solanaceae > Nicotiana > Nicotiana otophora. Next base: position 4,000 of record AWOL01S0205655.1, read on the forward strand.
CGTAGGCCTCAGTGGTTCATCGAGAAACATGTTCTCAATCTCGAGCTGAGTTGAGTCGGTACGAGGCCGACCTCTGAAGGGTCGTTGAGGAGAAAAACGCACTTAAACTCCTCTACGGTCAAAGGGAAGAGGAAATCAGGGACCTCCGAGCCGAGTTGGCCAAGGCTCATCAAGACCAGACCGACCTGACCGAGCAGGCAATGATAATCTTAAAAATTCATGGGCTCGATTCTGGAATGGTGGCTAATATTTCGATCTCACAGCTGCAACAGAAGCTTGGGTGATTGGGCTGCTTCGTGAGGAGGTCAATACGATAAGGGCAGAGACCTTGGGATTGAATCGAGAAGCATGTTCTCGATTTTGAGCTGAGTTGAGTCGGTACGAGGCCGACCTCTGAAGGGTCGCTGAGGAGAGAAACACCCTTAAACTCCTCTACGGGAAAAGAGAAGAGGAAATTAGGGATACGCGAGCCGAGTTGGCCAAGAGTCATCAAGACCAGACCGACCTGACCGAGCAGGTAATGATAATCTTAAAAATTCATAGGCTCGATTCTGGAATGGTGGCTAATATTTCGATCCCACAGCTACAACAGAAGCTTGGGTGATTGTGCTGCTTCGTGAGGAGGTCGATACGATACGGGCAAAGACCTTGGGGTGGAATCGAGAAGCATGTTCTCGATCTCGAGTTGAGTTGAGTCGGTACGAGGCCGGCCTCTGAAGGGTCGCTGAGGAGAGAAATGCCCTTAAACTCCTCTACGGGCAAAAGGAAGAGGAAATCAGGGACCTCCGAGCCGAGTTGGCCAAGGCTCATCAAGACCAGATCGACCTGACCGAGCAGGTAATGATAATCTTAAACATTCATGGGCTCGATTCTGGAATGGTGGCTAATATTTCGGTCTCACAGCTGCAACAGAAGCTTGGGTGATTGGGCTGCTTCATGAGGAGGTCGATACGATAAGGGCAGATACCTTGGGGTGGAAAGATGGCATGGACCGCCTTGCTGCAGAAAACAAAACTACTCCAGCCCAATTATTATTGGCTGAAAGTCAACATCAAGGCATGAAAGAGAAGAGCTCGGTTCAAGCAAGAAAAATAGAGGAGCTCGAAGCTCGGTTGGCTTCCAAACTTGCCAAGGCCAAATCTGAAGCCGGAAAAGAAAAGGCTAATGCGGATGCATTCGTGGCCGTCTATCGGGCCGATGCTGAAGCCGCTCAGGTTCAAGTGAGAGAGGCAGCCAAGACCACTCAAACGCGAGCACATTGGGTTGCTGAACTCGCCCGATGCCAATCTCGAAGGAAACCCTCGAGGATATCCATGCTCGAGGTTTCGATCTTACCGAAGAGATAAAAAAGGCTAAAGAGCTTGAACCCGATGTTGAAGCCTTGGCTTTCGATGATGATAATGATGATGATGATGATGGGAACAAGAGTGGGTCTGAGAGCGGGGAGGAGCCCGATGGAGAAGAGACCGCCCCCAGAGATAACCAGAAAACTTAGGGTTTTTTCCATTTTGGTTTTTTGTGTAGGGTCCTGATCGTACGTTGTAAACACTCTTGTATATATATAAAGATCTTTTCTTTTCCTGACTTGTCTCTGTTTATGCCTTATGAAGATTTTGTTTCATTAGTGCCTTATTAAAGTTTTCATAAGTTTGATTCTTTAGGCAATTCGATCGAAGTCGGACCTTGTGGTCTCTACAACTGAGTGAGTGTTTGCTCGAACTCGAGGAAATGTAGCCCGTAGGCTTAGTAGTCGAGCGAGTGTTTGCTCGAACTCGAAGTGAGAGTAGCTCTTAGGCTTAATAGTCAAGTGAGTGATTGCTCGAACTCGAAGTAATATAGCCCGTAGGCTTAGTGATCGAGTGAGTGATTGCTCGAACTCGAAGTAATGTAGCCCGTAGGCTTAGTAGACGAGTGAGTGCTTGCTCGAACTTGAAGTAAGAGTAGCCCGTAGGCTTAATAGTCGAGTGAGTGTTTGCTTGAACTTGAGGAAATGTACCTCGTAGGCTTAATAGTCAAGTGAGTGTTTTCTCGATATCGAGGAAATGTATCCCGTAGGCTTAGTAGTCGAGTGAGTGTTTGCTCGAACTCGAAGTAAGAGTAGCCTTTAGGCTTAATAGTCGAGTGAGTGATTGCTCGAACTCGAAGTAATATAGCTCGTAGGCTTAGTGGTCGAGTGAGTGATTGCTCTAACTCGAAGTAATATAGCCCGTAGGCTTAGTAGACAAGTGAGTGCTTACTCGAACTCAAAGTAAGAGTAGCCCGTAGGCTTAATAGTCGAGTGAGTGGTTGCTCAAACTCGAAGTGAGAGTAGCCCTTAGGCTTAATAGTCAAGTGAGTGATTGCTCGAACTAGAAGTAATATAGCCCATAGGATTAATGGTCGAGTGAGTGATTGCTCGAACTCGAAGTAATGTAGCTCGTAGGCTTATGTGGGGCTTGATCTTGTTGATTGTTTTGGTTGGCAGTCCCCGATTTATGGGGTAATGGTCGGACCTTAAGCCTGTTTGCATAATTGATCGCGAAATAGAGGATGGATTCTGAGACATGAGATATAGGCAAAGAAGAAATTTTTCTTTATATCTTTATACATGCGTTCATGTTTTGTACCAGGGATCGAGAACACTACACGAGCATGGTGTGTTTTGACCATTTGGCTCTTACAATATTTCCTATCGAAACCCTGTCGTTATGAACTTCCTTGCATCGAAATTGATATATATAATTGAGGGTAATGCCCCCCAGTATTCTAGGTTGATTGTAAAGAGGCCTCTGATACTGTTGAATTGTTCTAAGTTAGCACGATCAATGGTTGCCTCATTAAAAACCTTGCCGAAAAACCCATTTGGGACAAAACAGGTCCAATAGAAAAAGAGTGCAACACGTGCTTTCATGATTAAAGGCTTCAAGTTGAATAATCCATCTCTGCTTCTGATCTAACACCTGCAAAGATTAACTTCGACATATAAATGAACATATGAGAGTCGTACCTTAACAATAGTATCATTTTAGGTGCGACACATTCCAATTTCTCGGTAGTTATTTGCCGTTTACTACACCGAGCTTGTAGAATCCTTTTCCGACGATTTCGGGGACCTAATACGGTCCTTCCCAGTTCGGACCCAGTTTTCCTTCACTTGAATTTTGGGTGTTGAGGGTGACTTTCCTTAGCACTAAGTCCCCGATTTTAAAATATCGAAGATTGGTTCTTCGATTATAATAGCTTTCTATCCGCTATTTTTGGGTAGCTAATCGGACGAGGGCTGCTTTTAATTTTTCGTCCAATAATTCTAGGCTCGTGTTCATTGCCTGGTTATTCGACGCATTTGTCGCATATCGAAACCTGATGCTAAATTCTCCTACCTCAACCAGGATAAGAGCTTTGACGCCATAAAGCAACGAGAATGGTGTCGCTCCGGTACTCGATTTGGATGTTATGCGGTATTCCCATAGTACTTCGGGTAGTATTTCTCTACATTTTCCTTTAGCGTTGGTTAGTCTTTCCTTAAGATTTTGGATGATGGTTTTGTTGGTCGATTCGGCTTGTCTGTTCCATCTGGGATGATAAGGTTTTGATAGGATCCTTTTGATTTTGTGGTCTTCGAGAAACTTAGTTACTTTGCTTCCAATGGATTATATTCCATTATCACATACAATCTCGGATGGCATCCCGGACCGATATATGATGTGATCCCAAATGAAGTCTATCACCTCCTTTTCTCTGACATTCTCGAAAGCATGTGCTTCAACCCATTTAGAGAAATAATCAGTCATATACAAAATAAACTGAGCCTTACCTGAGGCCGATGGGAGGGGCCCGACGATGTCCATTCCCCATTTCATGAAAGGCTAATGATATAGGACTGAGTGGAGAAGTTCCACGGGTTGATGAATCATGGGTGTATGTCTTTGATATTTGTCGCATTTTCAATCGAACTCCCTTACATCTTTGTCCATATCGATCCAATAATATCCTGCTCTGATTATTTTATGGACTAATGAATCGGCACCGGAATTATTCCCACAAGTGCCCTCGTGAATCTCACGTAGGATGTAGTTGGTATCTCCCGATCCCAAACATATTGCCAGTGGACCACCGAACATCCTTTTGAACAACGTTCCATCATCGGATAAGGTGAACCGTGCAGCTTTTGTGCGTAGAGCTCTCGATTCCTTTGGATCTGATGGAAGTTTCCCGTTCTTGAAGTACTCTATATATTTGTTTCTCAAATCCCAGGTTAGACTTGTGGAGTTTATCTCGGCATAACCTTCTTCGCTTACCGATTTCATGAGTTGTACGACAGTCCCCGAGTTGAGTTCGTCATCCTCGACCGAAGAACCTAAGTTTTCAAGAGTGTCGGCCTCACTGTTCTCGAAGCACATGTTGCAAAGTCCATTGCTTAAATCGATGTAAAGTCACCTGTAATTTATCCAAGTACCTCTGCATTCGATCTTCTTGGACTTTGAAAGTCATGTTGACTTGATTTACCACGAGGAGGGAATCACACTTAGCCTCCACAACCTTGGCTCCCAAGCTTTTAGCTAATTTGAGACCTGCAATCATGGCCTCATATTCGGCCTCATTATTAGTCAATTTTGTAGTTTTAATATATTGTCTAACTACATTACCTGTGGGCGATTTTAGTACGATGCCCAGTCCGGGCCCCTTTGCGTTCGAGGCACCGTCGTAAATAGGGTCCAGATTCCCGAAGAGGTACCCGATTTCATCAGTAATTCCTTTTAAATTTCGGGTACCAAGGCCGGCATGAAGTCAGCCATGAAGTCCGCTAAGATTTGAGATTTGATAGCGGTTCGAGGTCGATACTTGATGTAGTACACGCCGATCTCTATGGTCCATTTGGCCAATCGACCTGAAAGCTCAGGTTTGTGTAAAATATTTCGTAGAGGATAAGTTGTCACAACATGTATCGGATGGCACTGAAAATATGGTTTTAATTTCCTAGAGGCACTTATTAAAGCAAGCGCTAATTTTTCTAAGTGTGGATATCTAGTTTTGGCCTCACCTAAAGTTCGATTGACATAATAAATAGGGAATTGTGTACCTCGTTCTTCTCGAACTAGGACTTCACTTACCGCTATCTCCAAAACAGCTAGATACAGGTAGAGTTGTTCGTCTGTCTTCGGAATATGAAGCAATGGAGGGCTCGATAAATACCGTTTTAGCTCTCCCAAAGCATGCTAACATTTCGGAGTCCGTGCAAAATTGCTTTTCTTTTTAAGTAGAGAGAAAAATCGGTGGCTCATATCCGAGGATCTCGAAATGAATTGTCTCAGGGTGGCTATCCGTCCCGTTATCCTTTGTATGGCCTTTACATTATCTACCACTGTGATGTCTTCAATTGCTTTGATTTTATCGGGATTAATCTCGATACCTCGATTGGACACCATAAAACCGAAAAACTTGCCCGAGCCAACCCCAAAAGTACACTTTTCGGGATTGAGCTTCATATTGTACTCCCTTAGTATGTCGAAAGTTTCCTGCAAATGCTTTAAAGGGTCCTCTGCTAGCAGGGATTTAACTAACATGCCATCAATATAAACCTCTATTGTTTTTCCTACTTGTTTTTAGAACATTCTGTTTACTAGGCGATGATAAGTTGCACCAACATTATTTAAGCCGAATGGCATTACATTATAATAGTAAGTCCCATACTTAGTGATAAATGAGGTCTTTTCCTGATCCTCCGGGCTCATCTATATTTGGTTATATCCGGAATAGGCATCGAGAAAACTGAGAGTCTCGTGGCCGGCCATGGCATCGATCATAAGATCGATATTAGGCAAAGGAAAAGAATCCTTCGGGCATGCTTTATTCAGGTCTTTATAATCTATACACATTCTAAGCATGTTCCCCTTTTTAGAGACTACCACCACATTTTCTAGCCATTCGGGGTACTTTACTTCCCGAATGGACCCTATTGTGAGATGTTTGGTTACCTCGTCTTTGATGAAGGCATGTTTGACCTTGGATTAGGGCCTTATTTTTTGTTTTACCGGGTGGAACTTTGGTCCAAGCTTAGCTTATAAGTGGTGATTCTTGTTGGGATCCCTTTCGTTCAGGCAAATATTCCATTAGTGTGACTTGCTCCAGTTCTTCAACCGTTGATTGGGTAGCGTCGGAATCATCGGGGACCATGAAGGATCGAGGGACCTCATGTTCATCATCTCCGTCAGTCTTCCGATCCTCTAATTGGGTCGAAGCTGATGTTTGTGATTGCTGTTTAGTATCCCGTTCCTCCTTTGAACCCAATCCTTTTGTAGATGATAATGATGATATCAAAATCACTTTATCGACTGCAAACATTTCTTTTGCGGTCAGTTGCTCCCCGTAGATCGTTTTGATTCCCTCTGAGGTTGGGAACTTCAAAACCAGGTGGAGGGTCGAGGGTACAACCCTCATATTATGGATCCATGGTCTTCCGAACAGAGCATATCTCATATCGCCTTCGATCACATGGAATTTCGTTTCCCGGATGGTCTCGGCCACGTTTACTGGCAGGATTATTTCTCCCTTAGTAGTTTCACATACCATATTGAATCGGTTTAGTACCAAGGTTGTGGGTACAACCTCGTCTTGTAGACCAAGTTGCTCTATGACCCTCGATCGAATGATGTTGGCCGAACTACCTGGATCAATTAACACACGTTTAACTTGAGTTTTATTCATAAGTACAAATATTACCAGTGCATCGTTATGTAGTTGCATGATTCCCTCTGCATCTTCATCATTAAAGGACAGGGTTCCTATGGGCGCGTAATCCTGAGCTCGAGATCATTTTTCTCTTATAAACGACATCTTAATGCGTTTAAGCATCGGCCCCTGAGGGGTATCGATCCCACCGATGATCATGTGGATGATGTGTTGCGGCTCTTCTTGTTCGTTTCGTCTGTTGAAATATCTGTTTTTGAAATGAGTTTTGGCCTGGCCACTTAAAAATTCTCGAAGGTGCCCTTTATTGAATAACCAGGTTACATCCTCTCTTAGTTGCCTGCAATCTTCCGTTATGTGGCCATGAGTGCCATGATATTCGCACATTTGATTAGGATTCCTCTGGGCAGGATCGGTCTGCATAGGTCGAGGCCATTTAGTATCTTTGATGTGTCCGATAGCCGAAACAATGGCAGATGCGTCGATGCTGAAGTTATACTCCGATAACTGTGGTTCTTCCTTAGGTTCGGCATGCCTGTCGAACCTATTTTTGTTCATCATCCCTCGAGACCCTTGGCCTCGATCGCTTCTTTTATTGCCTTGTACGGGGTTACGCCTTGGTTCATTCCCCCTATGATCTCCACTATATGGTCGGTATCGATCCCTGATTGACCTTGGTTCTTGATTGATATCCCTTTTAACACCGGGCCCAGAACCCAACTGGTCGTCCTCGACTCTTATTTTGGATTGATACAGATTATGCACATGGGCCTAAGTAATAGCTGGGTACTCAATCGGGTTATGATTCAGCCGCCGTGAAGCCATCGAACTTCGTTCGTTTAAACCTTGAGTGAAAGCTTGAATAGCTCAATCGTCTGTGACTGGTGGTAGATCCGTTCGTTCCATTTGGAAACGAGATACGAATTCTCTTAGCATCTCGTTATCCCGTTGTCTTACTTTGAACAGGTCCGACTTCCTGGTCTCGACCTTTATGGCCCCCGCATGTGCTTTTACGAAAGAATCTGCAAGCATAGCAAAGAATCGATATAGTTAGATGGAAAATTATGATACCATATCATTGCTCCCTTTGACAGGGTTTCACCGAATATTTTCAATATTACCGATTCGATCTCATAGTCCTCTAGATCGTTCCCTTTAATGGCACATATGTAAGAGGTGACATGTTTGTTGGGGTCGGTCGTTCCATTATATTTAGAAATTTCGGGCATGCAAAACTTCATCGGGATCGGTTTAGGAGCCGCGCTCGGAGGAAAAGGCTTTTGTACGAATTTTTTGGAATCTAAGCCCTTCAATATCGGTGGTGCCACCGGGATCTGATCAAGTCGGGAGTTATACGTTTTCATTTATTTTGTCATTTGCTTCGATCCTCCTTTCTACTGATTCTATTCATTTTGTTAGTTCTTCGAACATCTTAACAATTTCAGGATTTGTCCCCGATTCTTGCTCATTTGACCTCATTATAGATGGCTCTGTTCTGTGGGTAGCTTCTCGGGGTGGACTGGGCTCCGACCTGCTCGGTACATGGGATTGACTCTGCAACTGAGCTATTGCTACCTGTTGAGCTTGCAGCATTTTGAAAATCATACGTAAGTTGATTCCGTTTTCCTCAACGTTTTGGATGTTTCGAGCTGCAGATCGAGTTCCACCATGAATGTTATTTTCAAGGTCGGAAAGTTGGCTTGTCTCAATGGCTACATGCGAATTAGCGTCTATTGGCACTTCGACCTGAGCTCCAACGACATCGAGGAGCGGCCTTTCGCCCCTGGGCACCAAGTTATTGTTCTCGTCTTGAAGGCCAGCTTCGTTGTCGATAAGTAAGGCCATTAATTGAGAGTTCGTCATTGCTAATCTGAAATCAAAGATACTTCCGAAAACAACCATAAAATGGTGTGCTTTGCATAGATTTGTACCAAATAACCACTGTTATCCTTAGCCCCACTGTGGGCACCAAACTATTTACCCGAAAAATGGATAGAGTTGAATTTGTACGTAGTTCTAAGGGTACGTGGTATAACTTGACACAAATCGTACAAGTAAGTAGAAATATCGAATATTGACTGTAAAGAATGAAAAATAAATCTTGTTGAATGGAGGACGATTTATGAATAAGCTAGATGAATCAATGTATAAGGCTCAAAAAATGATAATCTCCAAGAATGGGAGTGTATCAATCGTGTCTGAGTTATCTTGTATAAATGCCTTAATAGTTTCATGCCTTACATAAACAGTAGCTATCTGTCTTATAGTGGAGAGATCCTACTTTAAATTTAATTTACAATACATAGTGGGGATCCCATAATAAATTAGTTTTTCCCTAATTCCCGTCGAGATTTTCTTCCTTAGTACGGTTGTAACGGCTCTTGTCTCTTGGCTCGATCTCGGCCGGATTTGGTATTGGTCGATTTCTAGACTTAGAGCTCGATATTGGCTCGAGCTCGGTATTGACTCGGGGCTTGACATCGACTCGAGCTCGATATAGACTCGAGCTCGATATCGACTCGGGGTTCGGTATTGACTCGAATTCGATGTTGGTCGGTCTATGGCTCTTAAGTTCGACGGCACCACTTTATGTCATAATTTGATTTGGAGTCGAGTTTGATAATAATTTCGAGCTCGGTATTGGATCGGTCCTAGAAACTTAAGCTCGATGACCTGTCTTCAGATCTTATCTCAATATTTACGAAGATGACCTTCGGTCCATTATGTTCAAATCTTGACTAATCATATGAAGGTCGAAATCGGTTTTGACCGTATACAAGTGTCTAAAAGTGTTTGTCCATATAAGTTTCCAGTGTTTCAAGCAGGTCCAAGGGTGTGTTTGGGAAAAGAAATGGCATTCACACATATGAAGTATGTGTTGGCTTCAGTATTAAGGCGGTTCGAGATTAAACCGGTTAATGTAGATAAGCCGGTTTTTGTGCCTCTTTTAACTGCACATATGGCAGGTGGTTTTAATGTGCGAATTTATCACCGTGCAGCGAATGAAATGTAAAACATTTGAAGCGATCAATTAGAATTTGATGCATGTTATTTGGCAATGATAAACATAAACGGTACATATGATATATAGCTTGATGCTTAGTGTGTGTTATGAATATGTTTTCCAAGGTAACTAGGATTAATGGGTAAAATCTTATCAGCAAATAGGACACGTGTCTTATATAAATTCGTATTATTATACCATAATTAATTAATACACATTTCCAAATTAATTTATAATCATATCATGATAAATTGGTATGATATGATGTAAACAGTACTGGATTGGAGAAATTTTTACTATTAGGAACTAACAACTTTTAGGAGACATAAATGCCGCATTCGGATGACTCGTATGTTGAATTAGTCGAACAAGAAGAGAAGTTCATTTTTATTGTTGGGGTAGGTAGTACTGTTGGCTTTTAAAATCTGAACGTCAACGTATTCAAATTTGGCGTGTACTTGAACCTCGATTTCTTCATACTTTTTGGAAGAAAGAAAAAAGTTAATGCCAGAATCCAAAAGTGGCTTCTGATTAATAGCTGGTCCAGCACTGTCGTAGCAATGATAAGAATAGACACGTGACATATTTTAGCGCATGTTCTTGGGTTTGTTTCCAAACAAAGAGAAAGGATTAAAGATGTCTACAAACACTTACTTGCATCAGGTGTGTAAGTTTATAACTAAGGGGTTGTTTGACAGGAGGTGTAAGAAAAATGCTTGATTGGGTGTATTAGTAAGACTGAATATCAGTAATGTTGGGATTAGCTATAATGACATTAGTTATGTTGAGATTATTTCTTATCCACTGTTTAATTGGTGTATTAAATCATTGCGTAATTTCTAAAATATTGGTGTTTTATAGGAATACCCTCCAAAATATAACGGAAAGTATTTAGAATAGGTTTTGAGCAATCATGTCTTTAACCATATTTATGCAAGTATTAAAAATCATCGCATTGCTAATACCATAGTTTATTGTGTATTAGTTATATATAGGATAATACCAAATAGAATGTATAACTAATACAAGTATTAATTATAAATATGTCGAAAGAATATACGAAATAATAAATTAGTAATGCACAAAGCTAATGCTTGCATTATTTTTCCTAATGCCTCCTTGGAGATATTTTTCCTAATACCTACCAAACGAGCCCTAAATGTTTAAGTGAGAGGATGAGTTTTTTTATTTTTGGGTTTGTGTCGAGATCAAGCTCTCATATTATAATATCACCCTATCATTTTCCTCATCCCCTCATTTGTTTGCTATAATACTTAAGGATGTTTTGGTAAACAAATTTCTCTATATAGTCAAAATGAAAAAATGATTGTAACGAAATGAGAAAAGAGGTCATGAATCAGGATTAAACGGTGGGTTATAAACCTAAAATCAATAATGATTAAAAATACCCTGAAAAATATCGCTTTCCGTATGTTGGTGTGTACATAAAAAATAGAGCATTCAGTCTAATCTAATAAGAAGGGAACAATAATCCTCTTACCTAAATATATAAATTAACTATAAATGCTCTAGGACTAACCTTGAGTTTAAAAGGGTGAAAAGATATCATAATATCGTAATAATTACTTATCTACCTCTAATATTTACATCAAATTATATCAATTAATCATGATTAAGTGATTTAATCATCATAGAAGAATTAATCTCAATAGCCTCAACCTATCCATTGAGTGAGTTGGAGAAGAAAGTCTTAGAAGGCTATGACTCTATAAGTTTCGCGCCTTATTTTTTTGCGTGTCTACTATTTATTTAGGTGCAAAGAGCCTAAGCGGTGGTCAAGCTATTATATTTCGGTCACCTAATCTTTTAAACTCAAAATAGCCAGCTGATGTATAATATATGTATAACTATGTATAATCAATATATAATCAATGTATACCGAGTAGAAAAGTAAACATTGAATCTGACTGGCTATTTGTGTAACAACTAACAATCCCACATGAAAACACTTTGATTTTTCTTTACCTCTTTTCTTGCCAACTGGAGTTAGAACCCACGCGATGCGCGGATAATTTGACAGAATATTAATCTTATAAAATTATGGTCTAATATATCATATTATTTTAATAAATATTAGTTATTATTTTATTATTTAATATAGTGTACAGAAATATAATAAAATCTATACAAAATAAAAGGATACATATCATATAATAATCAAATAAATTGTTTATCCTTGTTTATTCTTATTAAATTAGCTAGGAGTGGTGGAAAAATCCCAAAAGATTCTGTTCCTAAACGTCCCACTACTAGGCAGCAGAAAAAGTTGCACTTGACAGTGCGTTGAAAGAGAATAAGGAGAAGAAGAAGGCTTGTTAAAAGTAGGCTCATTGATGAGGAGGATGTGCCTGTAACAAGTAAATTTCATTCTTGAAAAATAATAATCAAAACAAGAAATATAATGACAAATATTATATTTGACTTTAAGTGATGAGATTACAATCTCTAGAATATCTCAAATCTAACTAGATGTAGTCCTCTTATTCTTCTCCTCACGAACGATGGTTTAAGAGCTTGAGAGCTTGATCTTGAACTTGACGGATTTTCAGATTTGTGGTGCGTCACAAGCAATTTGAAGGTCGTCACGAACCAGGATTTGGTGTTGGCTTATCACGAATGGAAGATTTGATGTCGTCCGCCTATGATTTGAGTTCGCCCTTGGAATTTGACCGCAGACGAAGATTGCAGATGTGGAGGGAGACCTTGATGCTATTCTCCAGAGCTTCTTTAGCCTTTCCTTCTGCTTACTTGATTCCTCCTCTAGCCTTCTCCTGTGACCCATTTATGTAGGTGTGGGGTGAAGTAACCTCCAAGAAAACTCTAGTGAGTCATTGGGCTTGAGGCTTATGGGCCGACTCATTTGATAGAAGACCAACTAATGAGCTAGCCCAATGGTATATTGGACATTTATTTAAATCAATTTAAATGGATTTAAATAATTGACCCAATTATATTAGCCCATGATATTTATTTGAAATAATATATATTTAATTTATGATAAAATATAAATATTTTATGAATTGAAATTTAATAAAAATTTAACCGTCTACAAATGCCCCATACTTCAAGGCTTGTCGGGGATATAGGCAATGTCGAAATCCTGAAGACACACTTGAAGTTTCCGTGAAATTTAGAGTCTCTAAATAGAACATTTTCTCAACCAAGTTTAGTATTTCGTCAAAATATAACACCAAGTCCCTCTACGGCAAAGTGAATCCTCTAACTTTGATTTTACTCAATACAAGAAAATGGCAAAATTGTGAATCCTGTTTGTGACGGAATTGTGACAAAAATGCAGGCGTCCCAGAACCTTTGGTTGTCAATTTTTTTAACGGATCAAATTTCGGTCACAAATTTTTGTGACAGAATTATGACAAAATTCGTCCGTCACAATATAGAGGCCTACATGTAGCTTGATTCCATCATAAAATAAAGA
>AWOL01S0205666.1:0-14730 GCA_000715115.1 Nicotiana otophora
AGGGAAGATAAATGTACCAGTAACAAAATGTTCTCGAAGGTAGTGGTAGACCTTATTGTTATTATGTTTTCAATAGGTAGCGTAAAAATTCATGAAATTCTTGTGATTTAAATACGAAAGTAACTAGCGCGGCTCTTGCAATAGCTCTCGTTGTCTCAAGCTTTCTTCATCAAACTAAAGTTCACTACATAAGTTGTTCAATTTTTTTATAATGACTAGTTTTTCGTATACTTAATCATGTAGAACGCGGTTGCATAGATTATAAAGAGGTAATTATTTGATTTACCATGTTGTGACGTCAAATTTTTTAAAGTCGAGTATTCCATGCATCCAACATCTTATGTATATGCCCTTATTGTTTCTTCTCTATTGTAAGTAGTATAATTTCTTGTACTAAGAACAATTTGTCTGTCAAATCCCTAGAACTGGAGGGAATCAGGAAACAATAATTTTCAAAAGACAATAATGCACTCGTGTTAAAAAAAGTGGAGTATATCTTTTCAATAATACACTAATGTTCAACAAATTTTGTAAGTAGAGAGGCCAAAAAGAATTCCAAGGGATTCTCCAAATTAAAACTGTGAACCCAAATTTATTTCAACCAACAACTCCTTGACATCAAATACAATTGTATCTTTCAATTGCTGGGCTATTAACATCAGACGATCAATGTCATCTTGACTTCTTGGGGTGAGCATAGAAGTACATAAAAGTTTCACTATTAATCTTTTAACATGAACCACGCTGCAACCTTGACACATTCAGTCCTCGCTTGTTTATATTAATGTTTCATCTCCACAAAAAACATATATTATAATTTAGAATGGTGGAGCACAATTGTGACTTCCTCATTACCATGGTGAATTAAAAAGTTTCACCAAGTGAGTATCACCTGTAAAAATAATTTATTGAAAAATTGTTTACCCGAAAAACGGATGAGTTGAATTTGTACGTAGTTCTAAGGGTATATGGTATAACTTGACACAAATCGTAAGAGTAAGTAGAAATATCGAATATTGACTATAAAGAAAGGATACAAACCGAGTTGAAAGGAGGATGATTTACGAACAAGCAAAATGAAATTATGTATGAAGCTAAAAAAGGATAATCTCTTAATATGGGAATATCTCAACAGTATTTGAGTTACAGTGTATTAATGACTCTCCTCCTACAGAAATAATAGTCATCCCTCTTATAGTGGAGGGATCATACTTTAGATATAATAAAAAATACATAGTGGGGACCCATGATAAATCAGTTTTCCCCAATTTTCACCGAGATTCTCTCTCTTAATGCGCCTTTAACGGCTCTTATCTCTTGGCTCGATCTTGATTGGACTCGGTATTGGTCGTTATTGTTCGGTTTCCAGGTTTAGAGCTAGATGCGGATGCTGACTCGGGGCCCAGTATTAATTCGGGTTCGGTGTCAGTTGGTCTCTGACTTTGAAGCTTGATACCATCGCTTCTCATCATAGCTCGATTTGGGCTCGAGCTCGACAATGACGTCGAGCTCGGTATTTAATCTGACCCCGAAACTCGAAGCTCGTTCNAGTCGAGTATTCCATGCATCCAACATCTTATGTATATGCCCTTATTGTTTCTTCTCTATTGTTAGTAATATAATTTCTTGTACTAAGAACAATTTGTCTGTCAAATCCCTAGAACTGGAGGGAATCAGGAAACAATAATTTTCAAAAGACAATAATGCACTCGTGTTAAAAAAAGTGGAGTATATCTTTTCAATAATACACTAATGTTCAACAAATTTTGTAAGTAGAGAGGCCAAAAAGAATTCCAAGGGATTCTCCAAATTAAAACTGTGACCAACAACTCCTTGACATCAAATACAATTGTATCTGTCAATTGCTGGGCTATTAACATCAGACGATCAATGTCATCTTGACTTCTTGGGGTGAGCAAAGAAGTACATAAAAGTTTCACTATTAATCTTTTAACATGAACCACGTTGCAACCTTGACACATCCAGTCCTCGCTAGTTTATATTAATGTTTCATCTCCACAAAAAAAATATATTATAATTTAGAATGGTGGAGCACAAATGTGACTTCCTCATTACCATGGTGAATTAAAAAGTTTCACCAAGTGAGTATCACCTGTCAAAATAATGTATTGGAAAATAAAGGTCACAGTAAGAAAATTAGAAGATTGAAAAAAATTAAGGCTTAACTTGGTTATTAAAATAAATAAATACCACAGTTTACATGACAATGCATCATTCATTTGGAAGAAGCTTAGCTGGCATTTACAAAAGTGAGTACACTACCATTCATATAATGTATTAAGGAAGTCAAATATAGCATTTACATCATGTTTTATTTTCTTAGTACAAAAATGTTTACCCGAAAAAAGGCATAGAGTTAAATTTGTACGTAGTTCTAAGGATATATAGTATAGCTTAATACAAACCGTAAGGATAAGTAGAAATATCAAATATGGATTGCAAAGAGTACAAAGTAAACAAGGTTGTAAAGAAGATGATTTTTAGGACAGAACAGGTTGAACTAATTTATGAAGCTTAGAAGAATAATTCTTCACTATAGGAGAATATGGTGCTTGAATTACAATGTAAACAAAAACTCCCTTACAGAAATAATAACTATTCCCTTTATAGTAGAGGGATCTTACTTTAGATATAATTTAAAATACATAATGGGAGACCCATGATAAATCAGTTTTTCCATAATTCCTGCCAGGATTCTCTCCTCTAGTGGGATTGCAATGGCTCCTGTCTATGAGTTCGATATTGACTCGAGTTTTCGGTCTCGACTCGAGCTCTCGATCTTGACTTGAGCTCGATTCTGACTCGGATCCTTGCATTAATTCGGGGTCAGTGTTGATCGGTCTCTGAATCATAATCTCGATAACTTTACTTTGCATCATAGTTCGATTTAGATTCGAGCTTGATAATGATATCGAGCTCGACATTGATCTATCCCTCGGGCTCGAAGGTTGTTTGTAACATCTTCGGAACCTATTTCGAAGTCTTACTCCAATCTGTTACGTTTTAACCTCGATCGATCGTACGAAGGCCGAAATCTATTTCGACCATATACAAATAGTTCCCTGGTTTCTCGGGAAGGATGTGGTGAGAAACGATATGATTTTTCAACGGCTCCATCGGATTATAAGCTGTCGTTTACATTGGGCTCGACCATGACACATGTAATAGTTGTCCCGTTGATTTAGTCTTTCAAGGTATTTAATGCATGTCAGACGATGGTCGGCCACCGCTGATACTGAATCGCCATTGCTTTAATCTATAAATAGCCCTTCCTTTTATCATTTATCCCTTTTACATCTTCAATCTTCTAAATTTCCCAAGTTTTTTTTCGTTCTCTCTGAGTTTATTCGCAAATCTGTGATTCTTCCTTGCAAGATTCTTCTTCTAAACCACCAAATCTTTCTTACCTTCTTTAAATCCAAAATGGTGAAGACATCAAAAATTATCCCCCAAAAAGAAAAAGCTTCTTCTTCCCAATCCGCCGCCGATAAAATACCGGTGGATCCACGGCCTGAGAAGTGCGTTCCGACGGCGTGTGTTCTTACCTCCGATTTCAAACTCGATAAAAGTTCGCCGGTTCCTGGCCGATGTGAGCCCGTATAGAGATATATTTGTTTGATAACCCGGGAGCATATCGAGCGGATAAAAAAATATTGTAACTGGGAGAACAAAGAAATGGTAGTGCCATCTCCCGATGAGGGTATTACTACTCACGTGAGAGGGTTTTTAAGCGTATATACTTACCCTTTCACGTTAGGTTCCCTCGACCCCGTTATCATAGATTTTTGTCGTAAATACCTAATAACACTAGGCCAGATACATCCTTCCTTTTGGCGGATCGTTATTTTGATCCGATATTTTGTGAATAAAATCGAAGGGATGACCTTCACCCTCGATCACCTTGTCTGATTATACCGTCCTCGCCTTTTTCGAGGAGGGTTAATAAAACTCCAACGTCGAGCTACCAAGGCTCTGTTCTCGAGTATAGACGAGGATAAAGATCGAGGCTGGATGGGCAAATTCGTTCGAGTAAGGACTTCGGACTTGATTCCGATCGAAAAGATGCCTTTTCCTGAGGAGTGGAACATGAAACGTAAGTGTAATTCTGCGGTTATATCCTACTATTTTATCTTTTCATTTCTTTCACCAATATTCCCCTTTTGTGATGTAGCGGTTCCCTGGATGCCCAGCGCAGTGCCCGATCCCTGGTCCCAAGTATACTGTCGATGGTTCATCGAACGTTCTTCTATACAATATTCCATCTTCAGCCAACGTGAATCGAGCAGCTTTGGTTCGTATGGCCATTGACTCTTTAGGGTTCGATGGGAGTTTTTCGTTTCCCAAATATTTAATATACTTATTTCTCCAATCCCAGGTTAAGCTTGTTGTGTTTATCTAGGCGTTCCCCTCCTCGATTATGGACCTCGAGAGTTGAACGACAGTTCCCGAATCGATCTTATCTTCCTCGACCGATGACCCCAAATTTGCGAGTGCATCGGCCTCACTGTTTTGTTCTCGAGGCACATGTTGCAAAGTCCATTCCTTAAAACGGTGAAACGTTACCTGTAATTTGTCCAAATACCTCTACATTCTGCCTTCTCGAACCTCGAAGGTCTTGTTTACTTGGTTTACTACCAGTAAAGAGTCACATTTAGCTTCAATCATTTCTGCTCCCAGGCTTTTTGCCAGCTCGAGACCTGCAATCACGGCCTCGTACTCGGCCTCATTGTTAGTTAACCTAGAAATTTTGATAGACTGCCTAATGATGCCACCCGTGGGGTTGCAACACGATGCCAAGCCCGGACCCCTTCACATTCGAAGTACCATCTGTGAAGAGGGTTCAAACCTTAATGATGTACCCAATTTTAACAAGAGTTCTTTTTCAACTTCGGGTACGAGGGCTGGCGTGAAATCGGCCACGAAGTCTGCTAAAATTTGAGACTTGATGGCCGTACGTGATTGATATTTGATATCGTACCCGCTGAGCTCGATGGCCCATTTGGCCAATCGTCCCGATAGTTCGGGCTTGTATAAAATATTACGAAGTGGGTAAGTTGCCAACACGCATATGGGGTGACATTGAAAGTATGGTCTTAATTTCCTAGAAGTGCTTATCAGTGCGAGTGCTAACTTCTCTAAGTGTGGATATCTAGTCCCTGCTTCTCCTAAGTTCCGACTTACGTAATAAACAGGAAATTGTGTACTTTGCTCTTCTCGAACTAGGACGCCACTTACCGCGATTTCTGATACGGCCAAGTATAAGTAAAGTCTTTCATCTGTCTTCGGAGTGTGAAGCAGTGGCAGGCTCGACAAGTATTGCTTCAATTGTTCTAAAGCTTGTTGGCATTCCGGGGTCCAAGCGAAGTCATTCTTCTTTTTGAGTAGAGAGAAGAATCTGTGGCTTCGATCCGATGACCTTGAAATGAATCGGCCTAGGGCAACTATCCATCCGGTTAGCTTTTGCACCGCTTTCATACTATCCACGATGGTGATGTATTCGATGGCCTTGATTATATCTGGGTTGATCTCGATTCTCTGATTTGATACCACGAAGCCAAGGAATTTGCCCGAGCCAACCCCGAAAGCACATTTCTTGGGGTTGAGCTTCATGTTGTATTTCCTTAAAATCTCGAATGTCTTCTGTAAATGAGTTAAATGGTCCTATGCGCGCAGGGACTTGACTAGCATGTCATCAATATAAACTTCCATCGACTCACCTATTTGTTTTTCAAACATTTTATTAACTGGGCATTGATAAGTAGCTCTTTCGTTTTTAGCCCGAAAGGCATTACATTATAACAATATGTTCCATACTTGGTGATAAACAAAATTTTTTCTTGGTCCTCCGGGTTTACTCGAATTGGATTGTACCCGAAATAGGCATCGAGAAAAGTAAGGATCCCGTGGCCGGTTGTGGCATCGATCATCCGATCGATGTTAGGCAGTGGAAAAGAATCTTTGGGGCATGCTTTATTTAGATATTTATAGTCTACACACATTCTGAGTTTGTTCCCTTTTTTAGGGACTACAACTACGTTAGCTAACCATTCGGGATATTTTACTTCCCGAATCAACCCTATTTTGAGAAGTTTACTTACCTCGTCCTTCACGAACGCGTGCTTTAACTCGGACTGTGGTCTTCTTTTTTGCTTCACCGGTCTGAACCTATGGTCCAAGCTCAGCCGGTGCGTTATTATCGATGGTGGGATTCCTGTCATGTCTACATGGGACCAAGCAAAACAATCTATGTTATCACTAAGAAATTGAATAAGTTTTTTTCCGAGTTTGGGTGTCAATCCCGTTCCCAGGTATACCTTTCTTTCTTGCAGACGTTCGATCAATATAACATGTTCCAGCTCTTCGACCGTCGATTTGGTGGCGTCAGAATCCTCGGGGGTGATAAACGTTCGGGGGGTCAGGAAATCTTCCTTGTCTTCTTCTGTTTCCTGCTTCACCGATTTGGTCGAGACTGGCGGCTGTGATTGCTATTTGGCCTCTCGTATATTTTTAATGCTCGATCTTTCTGAGGCTGATAATGTTGATATCGGGGTTATCTCATCGACTGCAAACATTTCCTTCGCCGCATGCTTCTCTCCGTACACTGTTTTCATGCCGTCCGACGTTGGGAATTTCATTACCTGGTAGAGAGTCGAAGGTACTGCCCTTATGTTGTGGATCCAAGGCCTTCTGAGTAGGGTATTATATCTTATGTCGCCTTTGATTATGTGGAACTTTATGTTTTGGATAGTTCCAGCCACGTTCACTGGTAGAATAATTTCCTCTTTAGTCGTTTTGCTGGCCATATTGAAGTCGTTTAAGACCCGAGCTGCGGTCACAACTTGATTCTGCAGACCGATCTGCTCCACGACCGTTGATCGGATGATATTCGCAGAGCTACCTGGATCCACTAAAATACGCTTAACCTGAACTTTATTTAATAGGATAGAAATTACGAGAGCGTCGTTGTGGGGCTGAGAGATGCTTTCTGCTTCTTCGTTTTAGAAAAATAAAATTCCTTCGGGCACTTAATCTCGGGCTCGTTTTTCCCATGTGGCCGATGCCTTAATGCGTTTGAGTGCGGGTCTCTGTGGAGTGTCAACCCCGCCGATGATCATGTGAATGATATGTTGAGGTTCCTCTTGTTCGTCTTTTCTGTTGGAGTCCCTTTTTCTAAAGTGATTCTTGGCTTGATCACTGAGGAATTCTCGAAGGTGGCCCTCATTGAATAGACGGGCTACCTCCTCCCTTAACTGTCTGTAGTCCTCGGTCCTGTGGCCATGCGTACCATGATATTTGCACATAGAATTTGGGTTTCTTTAGGAAGGATCGGTTTGCATGGGTCTGGGCCACCTAGTATCTTTGATTCTTCCGATTGCCGATACAATACTCGATGCATCGACGATGAAGTTATACTCCGATAACCCAGGTGCCTCTCTAGGATCAGCATGTTTGTCAAAGCCATTCTTGCTCATCAGTCCCCGAGAATTCTGTCTTCGATCACTCCTTCGATTATTCCGGGCGGCATTGTGTGTCGAGCTATTATTCATCCTATAATGTGACGTATGGTTTATATCGATCTTTGTTCGACCTCGGTTCTCTATCGATGTCCCTCTGGTTTTTAATAGCCGATATGTTTGGATATGCGGATCCGAAAGGAGTTCCTAATTGATCGTCTTCGACCCTGATCTTTGATTGATATCGATTGTGCACATCTGCCCAAGTTATTGCCGGGTACTCGATCAAATTTTGTTTCAGCCAATATGAGGCCATCGAACTTCGCTCATTCAACCCTTGAGTAAAAGCTTGGACGGCCCAATCATCTGTGACCGGTGGCAATTTCATGCGTTCTATTTGAAATCGGGACACGAACTCCCTCAACATTTCATTATCCCTTTGTTTCACTTTGAAAAGGTCTGATTTCCTTGTTGCAACTTTTATGGCACCGGCGTGTGCTTTTACAAATGAATCCGCTAACATGGAAAATGAATCGATGGAATTTGATGGCAGGTTATGATACCAAATCATTGCCCCCTTTGAGTGGGTCTCTCAGGATATTTTCAACAACATGGATTCGATTTCATCGTCTTCCAAATTGTTACCCTTGATGGCATACATGTAAGAGATGACGTGTTCGTTGGGATCGGTCGTACCATTATATTTGGGGATTTCGGGCATACAGGGATTGGTTTTGGGGCTGCACTCGAGGAAAAAGGCTTTTGTACGAATTTCTTGGAATCCAACCCTTTTATCATGGGCGACGCCCCTGGGATTTGATCGACCCTAGAATTATATGTTTCTACTTTCTTATCATTGGCTTCGATTCGCTTTGTGAGATCCTCGAGTATTGTAGCAATTTCGGGAGTAGTCCTCGATTCTTGCTCGTTTGACCTTACTACGGCTGGCTCCGTTCGGTGGGCAATTTCTCGAGATGGACTGGGCTCCGGTCTGCTTGGTAGCTGGGTTTGGCTCTGCAACTAAGCTATCGCTACCTGCTGGGCTTGCAACATTTCAAAGATCATACGCAAGCCGACTCTGTTCTCCTCCATGTTATAGGAGTCTCGAGTTGCAGATCGAGTACCGCAGTGAATGCTATTTTCAGGCTTGGAACGTTGGTTTGCCTTAAAGGCCACATGCGAGTTGACATCTAGCGGTACTTCGGCTCGAGCTTCAAGTACTTCGACTCGAACTTCAATGACATCGATAAGCGGCCTTCCGGCCCTGGGCATCAAGCTAATTCGAAGTCAGAGACACACTCAAAAGACGAGCGTAAATGGGTGTTTGTTGCAGATTTGTATCAAACAAACACTGTTATCCTTAGCCCCACAGTGAGCGCCAAACTGTTTACCCGAAAAAAAGGATAGAGTTAAATTTGTACGTAGTTCTAAGGATATGTGGTATAGCTTAATACAAACCGTAAGGATAAATAGAAATATCAAATATGGATTGCAAAGAGTACAAAGTAAACAAGGTTGTAAAGAAGATAAATTTTAGAAAGAACGGGTTGAACTAATTTATGAAGCTTAGAAGAACAATTCTTCACTATAGGAGAATATGATGCTTGAATTACAATGTAAACAAAAACTCCCTTACAGAAATAATAACCATTCCCTTTATAGTAGAGAGATCTTATTTTAGATATAATTTAAAATACATAATGGGAGACCCATGATAAATCAGTTTTTCCATAATTCCTGCCAGGATTCTCTCCTCTAGTGGGATTGCAATGGCTCTTGTCTATAAGTTCGATATTGACTCGAGTTTTCGGTCTCGACTCGAGCTCTCGATCTTGACTTGAGCTCGATTCTGACTCTGATCCTTGCATTGATTCGGGGTCAGTGTTGGTTGGTCTCTGAATTATAAGCTCGATAACTTTACTTTACATCATAGTTCGATTTGGATTCGAGCTTGATAATGATATCGAGCTCGACATTGATCGATCCCTCGGGCTCGAAGGTTGTTTGTACCATTTTCGGAACCTATTTTGAAGTCTTACTCCGATCTGTTACGTTTTGACCTCGATCGATCGTACGAAGGCCGTATTTCGACCGTATACCAAACAAAATATAGCAAAAGTAAACTTCTAGACTTAAGGTGATTAAATTTTCTCTTTACTTATAATTTATGAGAAATGGAGGGATCAGAATAACTCAGATATTGTCTTTCCACTTACCTTTTCAACTTCACGTCAACTTCTTTCATACCCGATTTTTTATTTATCCCTTAATTTGTATGTTATATTATCTTTATGTGTTTATTCAAGAAATAATTTTATCTGCACGCAGTTACGTTGTAAATTTTCACTTGCTATTTGGTCCTGAACATAATATTGTGCATCAATGAGTCGAACACACAAGAAGACTCTGCTCCTACCCTCCTAAAAAACTCTAGTTTGTGTGATGAAGAAAATCCACAAAAGTAACCGAGGAAAGAAAATTAAAAGGTAGTTTTATATCCATATAAAAGAGATTTTTGCACATTGTTAGAGTACATTATTTTCGAATTCTATCTCAAACCAATTTGGATACATATATTTATGCCGCTAGCCTGATCCAATATAACCAAACCAAACTAATGGCAGCCGGATCAAACTAAAAAAATTCTTTTTATCTTTGCAATGGGTAAAAATAGAAGTACGATGATAGAATTAAAAATCAAAATTTTGCTCCCCTGAAATTAAAACACACGATTAAAGAGAAAACAAACATGTATCAAAAGAATCAGAAGTATATATTTGAGGAATAACACTGAAAAAAATACTTGTAGAAGTAACCAAAGATTTATATGGTAGACATAATAAAATCTAGCAAAAGACGTCTAATTAAATATATATAATTAAAACACAATTGAATTGGGAGTTACCTGAGTTATGATTACATAATAATTTCTCCGGCGAACTATAGATTTTCGGGATGTGAAACCTCATCTGCTTCTTCCCTGTATCTAGTTTTTGTAATTTTTTTTGCTTTCCCCTTGCTGCGTAGGAAACCAACAAATTTGAACAAAACCTCATGTCNCATAGCATTAAAAATCAAAATTTTGCTCCCCTGAAATTAAAACACACGATTAAAGAGAAAACAAACATGTATCAAAAGAATCAGAAGTATATATTTGAGGAATAACACTGAAAAAAATACTTGTAGAAGTAGCCAAAGATTTATATGGTAGACTTAATAAAATCTAGCAAAAGACGTCTAATTAAATATATAATTAAAACACAATTGAATTTGGAGTTACCTGAATTATGATTACATAATAATTTCTCCGGCGAACTATAGATTTTCGGGATGTGAAACCTCATCTGCTTCTTCCCTGTATCTAGTTTTTGTAATTTTTTTTGCTTTCACCTTGCTGCGTAGGAAACCAACAAATTTGAACAAAATCTCATGTCAAGAACATAGGCTGCCCAGGATTTGTCGGTCGCGGGCACTACAACGTTTAATATAAATTTATCACTACTAATAAAGATTGGTACGTAGTCTTATACTAATATTTGAAAATACATAGAGTTTTGCCGAAGGTTCTGGGTGCCCGTGACCCCTCAATCTGGTCAAGAACAAAGAGAAAAATATTAAATTTGAAAAAAGAAGCCCTGATTAAAAGAGAATCGAAGCGACGCAAAGTTTGGCGTCTCTTTGCATGGGTTCTTTTTATTTTTCCGAGTAAAATTCAAAAATAGCCAAATTTATAAGTGGTAATTGAAAAATAGTGACAGTTTCAAAAGTAATCGAAATTTAGCCACTTTTCATGTAAAGATAAATCTGAACAAAAATACTGTTCAAAATTCGGAAAATATTCTAGCATAATATACTGGACTTCCAACATAATATACTAGAGTTCTAGCATAATATACTGGTCCAACATAATATGCTGGAAGTTCATACACAGATACTCTACTCTCGAGTATATTATGCTGGAACTTTTCGTGTGTTGGAGTTATAGCATAATATGTTGGAAGTTCATACACAGGTGCACCAGTCTCCAGTATATTATGCTGGAACTTTCCGTGTTGCCGCAAAATAGTGGCTATTTTCCAATGACTTTCCGATTGACAAGAGTGGGTTGCTCTAGTGGTGAGCACCCTCCACTTCCAACTAAAAGGTTGTGAGTTCGAGTCATCCCAAGAGCAAGGTGGAGAGTTCTTGGAGGGAGGGAGCCGAGGGTCTATCGGAAACAGCCTCTCTACCCCAGGGTAGGGGTAAGGTCTGCGTACAAACTACCCTCCCCAGACCCCACCGCTGAAATTATACTGGGTTGTTGTTGTTGTTGTTTCCAATGACTTTGCAAACGCTGCTATTTTTCAATTACCAGTCCGAAAAATGACTAGACCATTATATTTTCACTTTTTTTCCCTCTTTGTAAGCGTCATTTCATTTATGTGCAATAGTTTTCTTGTAGTTTTTAAGAAAAGAAAAATTAAATAGGGTATAAAAATAAATGGAGTATTAAAGTAATTTAATTTTTTAATTAAGGGGGTTTCTTGTTTTTAATATATTTTAGATTAAATACAGTGACAATATATTACTTAATTAATTACTACTTTGTATTACACTAGTCGTAAAGTACACGCGTTGCGCGTGTACTTTGTATTGATAAAAATCACTTTTTAAAAATAATATAAATAACATTCAAAAGTTGTTTTTGCAATATAAAATAAAAATTAACAAAAAATTACATGTTCCTAAAAATGATAAATAGTAATCATGGACGGGGTTTGGACGCGCTGTAGAAGACACAAACATGATCAACTAACTAACAAAAGATGTATTCTTTTATTGTTTTCTCGCAAGGAAAGTACTTATAGATTATTGCATCTGTTTAATCTACTTTTCTTCGTTTTGAAGAGAGCTTTCTTTCTCTATCCAAGCATATAATCATGTGCAACAATAAATGTGATGAAATTACTTACCGTTGATGAGTTCTAATCAAAGAAATACGTCAATACTATCCTAGAAGGAGTAAAAAATATGAAACTCATGTTAAAATTATAATTGCAATTTATTCTTTCAATCAATTCCCATAGATTTAGTTTTTGTTTTGTATCTACATAATCAGTTCTCATTTAATTAAGAATTTTTAAAAGTAAGTCTGATTTACTTTTTAAAAAATATTTTATCTTTTTATATTTGTAAAAACATTTTTATGAGAAATAAGTTACAAAAATGCTTTACATGTTTATTTTCTAAAAATATTTTGATATCAATTATTTTTGTTTTGGTCGTATGAGTTGAAATGCCTAACCAATTTTATATTAGGGAATAAAAAAATTCCCTAACTTGTATGATATCAATAGTATGTTTGTAATCTAAATTATAGTATAAACATAGTACTTATCAAAAAAATTAATATAAACACAGTCATACGAAGTACATCGTAACTCTATATTTTTAAGAAGCAACATATAAGATAAAAGGAACTATACGAAAAACTTGAACATAGAAATGATTGGATAAGAAGGAAAGGAGGATTCAAAAGACTGTGATCTAAAGTTTAAAAGTATAACGTTTTTATGTCCAGGCGGAATTCCACGACTCAAACATAATGGTATAATTAATTAGTAATTATTTATAGCAAAGAAAATAACGTATTATACTTTCTATTTAGATAGCTACATGGGAGAAATTACTCTCATACTAAAATATAACAAAAAAAAGGACTTCAAAATCTAAAAGATACTGAAAGTGGTGAAATGTTTACAAGTAATCGGTTATAATTTAATTTCAAAAACTAATATGTAAACACGTTAAACTGTGAGAATAAGAAAAAGACTTCTAAACTTAAAAGGAATGAAAAGATATCCTAAATATTAGAAAAATAATCAAATATTTATTCTTAAATATTAAAAAAATAATTAAATATTTATTCCTAAATATTAGAAAAATAATTAAATATTTATTCGTAAATATTTAAAAAATAATTAAATATTTATTCCTAAATATTAGCAAAATAATTAAATATTTATTTGTAAATATTAGAAAAATAATTAAATATTTATTCGTAAATATTAGAAAAATAATTAAATGACTATTTTGTCTAATGTAAAATTATTTTTTAAAGAATAAAAAATACGAACAAAATTTCGACTTTTAATATAGTATAGATAGATGATAGGACGAAAGGAACAAAGTTGATGCCAAGATGATAAAAGAAAACTTGGAAGCTGCAATATGTCGAAAGCCTAATGAACTAGTGAATATGTTTTATTAAACCTAAAATAGGGTCCAAATAATGTATAACATACACATAACAACATATCAGCTTTACCTTACTAATATTCTAATAAAACGTTACTTATTTCTACATATATTATAAAATATTACTGTAATACGATGTATTCTAATTTTATATGTAACGCAATAAAAGTGAGAATTGCATCTGTTGTATTGTTGTATACATTATACAACAACCAAAAAGAAAGTGAAAAATACAACGGCATAGAGTTCGAGCGAGCGGATTGTGGTATCACGCCCATCATTCATCCTGTGGGGTCCAGTGGGGTCCTACCAGTCACG
Source organism: Nicotiana otophora (assembly GCA_000715115.1). Taxonomy (NCBI): domain Eukaryota; kingdom Viridiplantae; phylum Streptophyta; class Magnoliopsida; order Solanales; family Solanaceae; genus Nicotiana; species Nicotiana otophora. The sequence goes on from AWOL01S0205666.1 coordinate 14,031, forward strand.
CGAGCTACGCGTGAGTGGACACGTGTTAAGGGATCAACAGAATAATATGATGTCAAAAGTAAAATGGGCGTGGTGGGTATGAGGGAGACAAACCCCTTTGTGGGGCCCGCATTATTCTGGGCCACCACCTCTTGTATAACTGGGGTGATTAATAGGAATGACCTTATTAGGAGTTTGTCTTTAAATATGTCTTCATTTTGTAATGCATTTAAAAAATAACATTTGGACCGTGCAACTCTTCATGAATTTTTTTATTGGATAGGTAGAATTTATGTTATATTTAATTTACCTGTACTATTAATTGTTCACGAATTTTATCCAGCTGGCATAATTTTATATTTGTTCAATTGTTTATCAAACTCTATCACATCTAAGTAGCTTTGTGTTATCTACAATCGACATGCTTGTTGAATCATTCATCATAATCTATCTCATTCGTATAATTTTTCTATTTTGCCCAATAAAATGTTCTTCAAATTTATAATTCTAATTTCGATCAAACCATCTTAAATTTGCTCTAAATGATCTTAAATTTGAAACAAAGTCTCCAATACCAACATAGAGGATCCACTCAATTTAATCAAATATCACTAAATCAAGAATACCCACCTTGTCTTCTTCAAAACTTTCTAAAGACCAACAATGAAGTTTTGAAATTTTTTAAGCAAATCACTAAATTGATATTTAAACTAAAAGTTTA
>AWOL01S0205725.1:0-11381 GCA_000715115.1 Nicotiana otophora
TCTAATTTTTCAACTTTTGCCATTTCAATCCTAAATCAACAACATACCTCCAAATCACTAACCATGAACACTCCTAAGTCATAAATCACCCAACGGAGATATCAGAACCATCAAAACTCCATTTTGGAGTTGTTTACACATAAGTCAACATCCGGTCAAGCTTTTCAACTTAAGCTTCCAACCTTGAGACTAAGTGTCTCATCGCATTTCGAAACATCTCCGGAACCGAATCAACTACCCCGGCAAGTCACATAATAACAATTAAGCATACAATGAGTAGTAAATGAGGTAATGTGGCTACCACACTCGAAATAACCTGCTAGGTTGTTACATCAAACGTTCATCCTCGAACGGGTTTAGAAACGTACCTAGAGTTTCAAATAGGCATAGATATCTGCTCCGCTTCTCCTGCTCGGTCTCCGAAGTAGCCTCCTCAACTGGCTAACCTCTCCACTATACCTTCACTAAAGCTATGTCTTTTGACCTCAACTTTCGAATCAACCGATCCAAAATGGCCACCGGCTCCACATCATAAGTCAAATCACCATCCAACTGAATCGTGCTGAAATTCAAAACATGAGATGGGTCATCGACATACTTCCAGAGCATAGAAACATGAAATACTTGATGAATACTTGATAGACTAAGCAGCAAGGCAAGCTTCTAAGACATCTCTCTAATCCTATGAAGCACCTCAAACGACCCAATATACCGAGGACTCAATTTTTCCTTCTTCTCGAACCTCATAACACCTTTCATGGGTGAAACCTTGAGCAGTAATTTCTCCCCAACCATGTAAGAAACATCACAAACCTTCCGATCGGCGTAGCTCTTCTATCAAGACTGCACCGTGCGAAGTCGATCTTGATCAATTTAATCTTGTCCAAAGCATCCTGAACTTAGTCGGTACCCAACAACCTAGCTTCACCCGGCTCAAACCATCCCACCGGAGATTGACACCGCCTCCCATACAAAGCCTCACATAGATCCATCTGAATGCTCAATTGGTAGCTGTTGATGTAGGCAAACTCTTTGAGCGGCAAAAACTGATCCTAAGAACCCCTAAAATCTATGACACAAGAACGTAGCATATCCTCCAATATCTGAATAGTGCACTCAGATTGTCCATCTGCCTGAGGGTGGAATGTTGTACTCTACTCAACCTGGGTGCCCAACTCCTGTTGCACAGCTCTACAAAACTGCAATGTAAATTGTGTGCCTTGATCTGAAATGATGGACATGGGCATACCGTGAAGGCGAACAATCTCGCGGATCTAGATCTCAGCCAACTGCTCCGAAGAATAAGTAGTCTCGACTGAAATGAAAGGCACAAACTTGATAACCGATCCACAATCACCCAAATTGCATCAAACTTCCTCGAAATCCGTAAGTGCCTGACTACAAAATCCATGGTGATATGCTCCTATTTCCACTCTGGGATCTCAAGCCTCTGAAGCAAACCGCCCGGTCTCTGATGCTCATACTTCACCTGCTGACAATTTAGGCACCGAGCTACAAACCCCATTATATCCTTCTTCATCCTCCTCTACCAATAGTGCTGCCTCATGTCCTGGTACATTTTCGCGGTGCCCGGATGAATGGAATACCGCAAACTATGGGCATCCTCAAAAATCCACTCACGTAACCCATCTACATTAGGCACACAAATTTGATCTTGCATCCTCAACACCTCATCATCCCTAATAGTAACATCCTTGGCATCACTATGCTAAACTGTGCCGTTAAGGACAAACAAATGGGGATCATCATACTGGAACTCTCTAATGAGATCATATAAGGAAGACCAAGAAACCACATAAGCTAGAACGCGACTGGGATTCGAAACATCTAATATCACGAACTGGTTGTCCAAGGCCTCAACATCAACTGCAAGTGGTTTCTTACCAATAGTAATAAAAGCAAGACTACCCATACTTACCGCCTTTCTACTCAAGGCACCGGCCACCACATTGGCCTTCCCGGGATGATACAAAATGGTAATATCATAGTCCTTTAGCAGCTCCAACCATCTCCACTCTCTCATATTTTTATCCTTTTTCTTGAACAAGTGTTGGAGACTCCGATGATTTGTAAATTCATCGCAAGGAACACCACAGAGATAATGCCTCTAAATCTTTAATGTATGAACGATGGCTGCCAACTCCAAATCATGAGCATGGTAGTTCTTCTCATGGGGCTTCAACCGGCACAAAGCATATGGGATCGGGTTGTTAGCCTCGTTAGTATGGTAACACTATTCTTGTGGGATCAGGTTATTCGCCTTAGCAGTACTGAGTATCACTATTCCTATATGATTGGATCATTCGCCTTGGCAGATTTGTGCATAATACTTGAGACTGGATTTCTTTAGTAGCAGTTGAGTTAGCGCCTTCAAGACCAGTTATGACATATTTAGTGATTTGATATAGATTCATGTGGGGAATTACTGTAAATGTTTATCTGTTTCGTTGCTACTTGTTGTACATCCTCCATGTCTACTTTATGTATTTCTATTACTGTTTGACCACTAGTAAGTGTCAAGTCGACCACTCTTCACTACTTCTTCGAGGTTAGACTAGATACTTACTGGGTATGCATTGTCTTGAGAAGGGGTTCATCAGACCTAGTGTGTCTCCTTTAGGCGCACCGGTGTTTTTTGTGAAGAAGAAGGATATGAGTATGCAGATGTGCATTGATTACCACTAGTTGAACAAAGTCACCATTAAGAATAAGTACTTGTTTCCATGCATTGATGACTTATTTGACCAGTTACAGGGTGCTAGAGTGCTCTCTAAGATCGACTTGAGAACTGGGTATCATCAACTGAAGATTCATGCTTCGTATGTTTCGAAGACGGCTTTCCGGACTAGGTACGGTCACTGAGTTATTAGTGATGTCTTTCGACTTGACTAACGCCCCGGCAACGTTAATGGATTTGGTGAATCAAGTGTTCAGGCTGTATTTTGACTCATTTGTCATTGTCTTCATTGATAACATATTGATCTACTCGCATAGTATGGAGGAGCACGAGCAACATTTGAGGTTAGTACTTCAGACCTTGCGGGAACATAAGCCATATGCTAATTTCTCTAAGTGCAATTTCTAGTTAGACTCAGTGGCTTTCTTGGGGCATGTAGTATCATGTGAGGGTATTAAGGTGGATCCCAAGAAGATCGAGGTAGTACAGAGTTGGCCTCGTCCTACCACAGCGACTAAGATCAGGAGTTTCTTGGGGTTAGCAGGTTATTATCGTTGGTTTATGCAGGGCTTCTCGTCTATTCAGCACCTTTGACTAGATTGACCCAGAAGGGTTCTCTGTTTAGATGGTCCGATAATTTTGAGGCGAGCTTTCAGAAGCTCGAGACCGCTTTGACTACAACACCGGTGTTAGTGTTGCCTTCTAGTTCAGGGATGTATACTGTGTATTGCGATGCTTCACACATTGGCCTAGGTTGTGTATTGATGCAGGATGGCCGAGTTATTGCATATACTTCACGTCAACTGAATCCCCACGAGAAAAATTACTCTGTGCCTGATTTAGATTTGGCCGCGATAGTTCATGCTCTCAAGATCTGGAGGTATTATCTTTATGGGGTGTCTTGTGAGGTTTACACTGATCATCATAGCTTGCAGCATTTGTTTAAGTTGAGAGATCTTAATTTGAGACAGTGCAGGTAGCTTGAGTTACTAAAGGACTGTGATATTACCATATTTTACTATTCAGGCAAGGCGAATGTGGTTGTTGATGCCTTGAGACGAAGGGCCAAGCGTATGTGTAGTTTGGCATTCATTTAGGCATATAGGAGGCCATTGGATTTGGACATTCAGTCCTTAGCTAACAGACTTATGAGGTTGGATATTTCAGAGCCCAGTTTAGTTCTTGCATGTGTTGTGGCATAGTCTTCATTACGTGAGTGGATCAAGGCTCGTTAGTACGATGATTTTCACTTGTTGATTATTAGAGAGATAGTACTACAGGGTAGTTCCAAGGAGGTTACTATTNGAGTTACTAAAAGACTATGATATTACCATATTTTACTATTCAGGCAAGGCGAATGTGGTTGTTGATGCCTTGAGACGAAGGGCCAAGCGTATGTGTAGTTTGGCATTCATTTAGGCATATAGGAGGCCATTGGATTTGGACATTCAGTCCTTAGCTAACAGACTTATGAGGTTGGATATTTCAGAGCCCAGTTTAGTTCTTGCATGTGTTGTGGCATAGTCTTCATTACGTGAGTGGATCAAGAATCATTAGTACGATGATTTTCACTTGTTGATTATTAGAGAGATAGTACTACAGGGTGGTTCCAAGGAGGTTACTATTTATGAGGATGGTGTTCTACGAATCCAGGGTTGCCTATGTGTTCCTACTGTTGATGGCTTGAGGGAGAAGATTCTAGAGGAGGCACACAATTCTTGATATTCTTTTCATCGGGGTGCTACGAAGATGTATCACGACCTGAGGAAGCATTATTGGTGGAAGAGGATAAAGAAGGATATAGTTGAGTATGTAGCGAGATGTCTAAATTTCCAGTAGGTTAAGTATAAGCACCAGAGGCCAGGTGGCCTACTCCAGCAGATGTTTATACCAGAGTGCAAGTGGGAGCATATCACTATGGACTTCATAGTTGGGTTGGCGCGGACATTAAGGAAGTTTGATACGGTTTGGGTCATTGTCGACAGGTTGACCAAGTCAGCACACTTTCTTCCAGTTGTGACTGCTTACTCTTCAGAGAGGTTGGCCCAGATTTATATTCAGGAGAATGTCCGGTTGCATGGTGTGCCTGTTTCCATAATTTCAAATAGAGGCCCTCAGTTCACTTTGTATTTTTGGAGAGCAGTACAAAGGGAGTTGGGTACCTAAGTAGATCTCAGCACAACCTTTCATTTGCAGACCGACGGGCAGTCAGAGAAAACAGTTTAGATTCTGGAGGATATGCTCAGAGCGTGTGTAATTGACTTCAAAAGGCAGTGGGATTGATTTTTTCCCTTGGCCGAGTTTTCTTATAACAACAGTTATCAATCTAGTATCGAGATGGCCCTATTTGAGGCTTCATATGATCAGCGATGTCGTTCGCCCGTCGAATGGTTTGAGCCGGGCGAGGCTAGGTTATATGGCACTAATTTAGTGAAGGATGCCTTGGAGAAGGTAAAGTTGATTCAGGAGAGACTTCGCACAACACGGTCTAGACACAAGAGTTATGCGGATCAGAAGGCGCGTGATTTATCATTTATGGTGGGCGAGAAGGTTCTCTTAAAATTCTCTCCGATGAAGGGTATCATGAGGTTCAGAAAGAAGGAAAGTTGAGTCCGAGGTTTATTTGCCCATTTGAGGTGTTGAGGCTAGTTGGGGAGGTTGCTTATGAGCTTGCTTTACTTCCTAGTCTATCAGGAGTTTATTCGATCTTCCAAGTATATATGCTCCGAAAGTACCATGCTGACAAGTTGCATGTGTCAGATTACATCACGATTCAACTAGATGAGAGTTTGAGGTTTGAGGTGAAGCTGGTTAACACTATTGACAGGCAGGTTCACCATTTGAGGTCTAAGAAGATTTCAATGACAAAGGTCCAAATGATGAGTCAACCAATCGAAGAGGCAACTTGGGATATTGAATATAACATGCAGAGCAGATATCAACACTTATTAAGAACTCCAAGTATGATTCTAGACTCGTTCGAGGACGAACGTTTGTTTAAGAAGTGGAAAATGTAATGACCCAACCGGTCGTTTTCCTTTCTAGATCCCTATCCCCTAATTTATACTTTTCGTATGTGATTTTACTGTTTTAAGACTTGCGGGGATGGTTGGTTCGGGCTCGGTTTGAAAGCAGAACACTTAGTTTCTTAATAGTGCCCTAAGATGTCCAGTTTTACTTGAGTCTAACATTTTGAGTAAAAGATCTTAGAACCGGGATTTAATGATTCCAATAGGTTTGTGTGATGATTCTGGACTTGGGCATGTCTTCGGATCAAGTTTCAGTTGATCCGGGTACGTTTTGGCGCTTAATGTTGAAGTGGCGCATTGAAGGTTTTCAAGTTCTTTAAATTTGGTTTGAAGTAGACTTTGGTGTAATCGAGGTCTGTTTGGGATTTTGAGCCTGGGAATAGTTCCGTATGGTAATTTATGACTTCTGTGTAAACTTTGGCGTCATTTTGAGTTATCCAAGTATGTTTCGACGCATTCAGAGTTGGTTGAAATGGGTTTGAAGTTAGAAGTTGATTAATGAGGTTTTGAGGTGTGATTCTTGCTGTCGGTGTTGTATTATGTGTTTTAAGGCTTCCAGTAAGTCCTCAATGTGTTTATGGACTTAATGGAACATTTGGACAGGGTACCGGGTAGACCGAGTATGTTTCAGACTGCCTCGAGCATTCACATCATTTCAAATAGAGGCCCTCAGTTCACTTTGCATTTCTGGAGAGTAGTACAGAGCGAGTTGGGTACCCAAGTAGAGCTCAGAACAACCTTTCATTCGCAGACCGACGGGCACTCGGAGCAGACAGTTCAGATTCTGGAGGATATGCTAGAGCATGTGTGATTGACTTCGAAAGGTAGTGGGAATGATTTTTGCCCTTGGACGAGTTTTCTTATAACAACAGTTATCAATCTATTATCGAGATGGCCCTATTTGAGGCTTCATATGATCAGCGATGTCATTCGCCCATCGAATGGTTTGAGCCCGGCGAGGCTAGATTATATGGCACTAATTTAGTGAAGGATGCCTTAGAGAAGGTAAATTTGATCCAGGAGCGACTTCGTACAGCACAGTCCAGGCACAGGAGTTACGCGGATCAGAAGGCGCGTGATTTATCATTTATGGTTGGCGATAAGGTTCTCTTGAAATTCTCTCCAATGAAGGGTATCATGAGGTTCGGAAAGAAGACAAGCTGAGTCCGAGGTTTATTGAAACATTTGAGGTGTTGACGCGAGTTGGGGAGGTTGCTTATGAGCTTGATTTACCTCTCGGTCTATCGGGAGTTCATCCGATCTTCCATGTGTCTATGCTTCAAAAGTACCATGTTGACAAGTCGCATGTGTTAGATTATATCACGGTTTAACTAGATGAGAGTTTGAGTTTTGAGGAGAAGCTGGTTGCCATTGTTGACAGGCAGGTTCACCAGTTGAGGTCTAAGCAAATTTTAGTGATAAAGGTCAAGTGGAGAGGTCAACCAGTCGAGGAGGTAAGTTGGGAGATCGAATAGGACATGCAGAGCAGATATGCACACTTATTCCACACTCCGGGTATGATTCTAGACTCGTTCAAGGACGAACGTTTGTTTAAGAGGTGGAAAATATAACGACCCGTTCGGTTATTTTCCTTTCTAGATACATGTTCCCCTAATTAATACTTTTTGTATGTGATTTTACTATTTTATGACTTACGGGGATAGTTGGTTCGGGTTTGGAAGGGTTCGGGTTGAAATCAGAATATTTAGTTCCTTAATAGTGGCCTAAGATGTCTAGTTTGACTTGAGTCAATATTTTGAGTAAAGGATCTCAAACTGGGATTTGATGGTTCCAGTAGGTTCGTATGATTATTTTGGACTTGGGCATGTCTTTGGATAGAGTTTCGGTTGATCCGGGAGCGTTTTGGCGCTTAATGTTGAAGTTGGCACATTGAAGGTTTTCAAGTTCTTTAAATTTAGTTTGAAGTAGATTTTGGTGTAATCGAAGTCCGTTTGGGATCTCGAGCATGTGAATAGTTCCGTATGGTGATTTATGACTTGTGCGTAAAATTTGGCGTCATTCTGAGTTATCTAAGTATGTTTCGACGCATTCGGAGTTGGTTGAAATGGGTTTGAAGCTTAGAAGCTGATTAATGAGGTTTTGAGGTGAGATTCTTGATTTTGTTGTTGTTTTATGTGTTTTGAGGCTTCGAGTAAGTCCGCAATGTGTTTATAGACTTAATGGTACATTTGGACGGGGTCCCGGGTGGCCCGGGTGTGTTTCGGACCACCTAGAGCATGTTTGAACTAGGCTGAAAACTGTTGGAGTGCTGGTGTTCTTCGCGATCGTGAAAATGGTCCGATTACAAAGAAGGAAACTAGAGGGGCAACTGATTTCCCTTCTTAAATGCAAAGAAGGGCACGCAATCGCGAAGGTTGTTCTGGTAGTGCTTCGCGAACACGGAGGCCTGATAAGTGGGAATTTTGACTGCTTATTAGCACCTTTTAGCTTTTGTTTCAGTCTAAAAGCATTGAATTGTGTCCCAAAACTAGTGAAATTATGCAAAAGTACACGAATGCTGGAAGTTGGTCTCCCAAAATGAAACCCGACTCAAAAGTGAGTAGTGTGAGGCATAAGGTAATAAAGGCCGCGGAAGCACAAATGTGCGCTTTGCAAAAGAAATTGCGGACCGCAGAATTCCATCTGCGGCTGCAAGCAAAGAAGGAAAATGTAGCAGACATTTGTGCAAATTACGGACCGCACATGAATTGTGCGGCTGCAAACCTGGGCAAAGAGTCGAAGATCAGAGAGTATGCAAAAAGACCAAGTCCGTAGCCTCAGTGAATTGCGGACCGCAGAATTCCATCTGCGGCTGCAAGCAAAGAAGGAAAATGTAGCAGACATTTGTGCAAATTACGGACCGCACATGAATTGTGCGGCTGCAAACCTGGGCAAAGAGTCGAAGATCAGAGAGTATGCAAAAAGACCAAGTCCGTAGCCTCAGTGAATTGCGGACCGCACAAGAATTGTGCGATCGCAGTCCTAAATCTGCGGAGCGCAGAAGAATGCGTCCAGATATGTGCGGCCACGGAAGAATGCCTCGCAGCTGCAGTTTAGAATTGTGCGACCGCAGAACTCCAGCTCCTGCCAGATGAATAAATCAACGGACCGCACATGGAATTGTGCGGCCGTAGAACCTCCCGAGGGGAAATTTTGTCCGAGATTTTCGGCATTGTATAAATAGATGAGTTTCACAAAATTAGGTCAAGTTTGAACCTCTTAAGTTGTTGTAGCTGTTTTTCTTTGCTATTTTAGGAAGTTTTACTTTGCTTTGGTATATTTACAATACATTTAATCATTTTTAATCCATTATGAGTTTAATTAGTTGTTCTTCTCTATTTTCTTCAAATTTATTATGAGTAGCTAGATTTCTACTAGGGTTGTGACCCAACCCTAGTATATAATCCTTATGGGTATCTAATTTAGTGCTTGTTTATGATTGAGTGTTTATTAATTAGCCTAGTTCATGCTTTAATTGTGGAATTAATGGTTGTAAATATTAGTTCATGCTTATTTGACTTAGTCTCTACTTGAGAAAGAGAGACTTAGTCTAGGATAACTTAGCTAACAAGGAATTATGTCAATTGAGACATTGATTAACCCAATTAAAGGGTTCAACCTAAAAATTGTAATAACCCAACTTGAGCTCTTATCAACTGTTTTGGGTGATACCCATTTGATCTTGAGAAAGTCAAATTGTACAAAACCACTCTCTGACCGAGAGGTACTGAGTGGGTAAATTAGAGTTGATAGATATAGTACACCCCAATTTAACGAAACAAGCATTAAAGCCTTTATTTTGCAATCAATAGAGTAAAATTAGAAATAGAAAATAAATCTTTCTGTTGAATTGCAATCTAGATAATTCAATCACTCACAGCGAAATATATACTCCTAACCCCCCGTCTTAGCTCTCTGTGGATTGACCCCGACTCTTAGTTGGGTTTCTATTATTGTAAACGACCGTTTCATATCTCTTTTAAGGTGTGTTTTGGACATGATCAAGGCCCAACCGCTATCGCAAAGAGGAAATGGAGGAGCTGGGCAGGGATGCTTTTGGCCTACGTGAACATGACTTGGGGATCACGAATGCGGAAGGCTGGGCAGTGATGCATCGCAAAGGCGACCGCGAGGCCGCGAACGTGATGAGGAGTTTTGTGGCAGTGGAAATTTTGGCCTTCGCGATCGTGAAGATTTAATCATTGGGAAGACTTGAATTAATTACGGAACTTATTCTCTTTTCTCTCATTTTCCACTTCGTCTTTAACAAATTTGAGAGCATTTTGCGGGGAACTTTCTTCAATATCAAGAGGTAAGCGATCCCTATGAATTCTTGAGTTAAATACACAGATTATGGGTAGATTTAACATTAAATTAAGGGATAAGTTGTGGGATTTTGTTGGAACCTAGGGTTTGGTAAAAATGAGATTTGACCACGCAATCGATTATGGAATTAGGAATAAATTATATATTTGAGTTCGTAAGGTTATGGGTAACATTTATCTTGAAATATTTCAGAATCCGGGCATGTGGGCCATAGGGAGTGATTTATACGGACTTCTCGGATTTGGTGGGGAAATTATTTTAATAGCTAAATTATGAACTTTTGAGCATATATTTATTAGTTTATATAACTTTTGATTAGTTTTGGAGTCGTCAGCGTCGTTTGAGGAGTTCTAGTGAGGTTAAAGAGCCGAATTGAGGACTTGGAATCGAGGTAAGTCTCTTGCCTAACTTTGTAATATAAAATTTATCCCCTTAGGTGTATTAATTATTGTGTGCTATTTGTTGTGGGGAGTTACATACACGCGAGGTGATGAGAGTCTGTACGAAACTATATTTGTGTTATGTCCGGGTAGACTTAGATTCACATCATGCCTTAGTTATGCATGATTATGACTAAGACTGAGGATTAGACTAAAGATATTGATTTAGCCTCTTACTTTGGAAAAATTGGGAAATATTTGATGAACTATGGATTCGTGTCTTCCCGACTCGCATGTACTTTCGTGAGCGAGGTAAATTTCTCTACTCTTATGGGATCAGGTCATTCGCCTCGACAGTGTATTAAATTACTCTTATAGGATCAGGTTGTTCGCCTCGGCAGTATGGTAACACTATTCTTACGGGATCAGGTTGTTCACCTCGGCAGTACTGAGTATCACTATTCCTATGGGGTTGGAACGTTCGCCTCAGCAAATTCGTGCATAATACTTGAGACTGGATTTGTTATGGTAACAATTGAGTTAGCGCCTTCAAGGCCGGTTATGACATGTTTAGTGATTTGATATAGATTTATGTGGGGAATTACTGTAAATCTTGTTATCTATTTTGTTGCTACTTGTTGTACATCCTCCATATCTACTTTATGTATTTCTATTACTGTTAGACCACTAGTAAGAGTCAAAGTTGACCCCTCGTCACTACTTCTTCAAAATTAGATTAGACACTTACTGGGTACGTGTTGTTTTACGTTCTTATGCCATACTTATGTACTGAATGTGCAGGTGTTGAGACAGGTACTACCAGTGGTCACACGGGCGCGTAGCCACACTTCTATGGAGACTTAGGGGTAGTTGCTTGTTGCTTCAATCTGCAGCACCAGAGTCTCCCTCTACCTTGTTTACTACTTCTGTCTATTATATTTCAGACAG
>AWOL01S0205809.1:0-75878 GCA_000715115.1 Nicotiana otophora
GAGGGACTATCACCGGCCTGTGCCACAATAACCAGCTGAACTACCACAACTAGCGGGGCTGCTGGAGTCTAATACTGGGAGCCACCCGCTCCAGAGTGTGAGTAGTGGGAGTCTGTGTTCCTCCCCCAGCCTGAGATGGATGGTGCCACCAGGAATGTACCAGCCTGGGACACACTCTCCATAAGGCACATCAAATGGACTAGAGCGTCCTGAAGCACTAGAGTGGCGATGAATCCCTCTGCGACCTGAGCTGGTCCAATGGGTACCATCTGAGCTCGAACCTCCTCATCAAAATCCACCTGAGGCTCCAGTGCTGGTGCTGGTGCTGGTGCTATAGCTCGAGCTCTAGGCTAAGTTCGGCCTCTACCTCGGCCTCTGGCACGACCTCGGTCTCGGCCTCAACCTCTGCCCCTAGTAGGAGCTGCCACTAGGGGCTCTGACTGCGGTCTCGCAATAGATGTTGTGCGTGTTCTCGCCATCTATGACAGAACAAGAATAGAAGAGTTCAAACATCAATGATAGAATAAAATTCGCACGACAGAGAAAAATAGAAGTGAAATTGTTTCTAAACTCCATAGCCTCTAGAAGATAAGTACAGACGTCTCCGTACCAATCCTCCGGGCTCTACTAAGCTTGCTCATTACTCGTGAGACCTAAGTAACCTAGTGCTCTAATACCAACTTGTCACGACCCGGAAATCCCACCCTCGGAACCATGATGGCACCTAACATTTCACTTGCTAGGCAAGCTAACGTTAGAATAATTTATCCGTTTTTAACAATTCAAATTAAATGATAATAAGGAAGCTGAAATAACTGCAATAAAACTAAGGAAAAGTGCGAAAAACCAAATCAACTAAAATATCTAATACCACCCTGGACCTGGTGTCACAAATGCACGTGCTTCTAGAATAGTACACGTAAAGGTCTGAATAAAAATATAAAGTTGTCTGAAAGAAATTACAAAGCATAGCAATAATAGAATGGGACTTTAGGGGCTGCGGACATCGAGTAGCTGTACCTCAAGTTTCCACTCAATCGCCGACCCGAGAAATCTATGAACCGCCGTTGGGACCGACTCCAAAATCTGCACAAGAAGTGCAAAGTGTAGTATGCGTACAACCGACCCCATGTACTCTGTAAGTGCCTAGCCTAACCTCGACGAAGTAGTGACGAGGCTAAGGCGGGTCACTTATACCATAACCTGTACGCAGTATAAAATAATGGCAGAAAGGAAAATATAGGAACGAATTAAAGTAGTTAATACATGAAAATAACTCAACCTCCGAAAGAAAACTAGTAAATGCCACAAATACCAATCCTTAGAGTCTCGTATGAAAATACTAAAGCCAATACAACACGATAAGGAAACAGAAGCACACAGACTATTGCGCCATTGCGGCGCGCAACCCGATCCCACCGAACAAAACAATCATCCCTTATTCCACCATAATATTATCAACAATAGTAAATAAATATATGTTACGACACGCAACTCGGTCCCACCATATAATCAGAATCAATGTCATAATTCACCCTTATTTCACCGTATCACTCCACCCTTATTTCACCTCTTACGGCGCGCAACCCGATCCCATCGTATCAATATAAATTCATCCTTATTTCACTGTATCATTCCACCCTTCTTTCACCTGTTGCGGCACATAACCTGATTCCACCATATCAATATAAATAAATCAATGAGTACAATCAATTTCATAACTGGAATCACAAGAACCTTTACGATTTAACGAATATGGTGCTGAACCAAAAAGGAAATCTCGTACCAAATTGAGGATTCACCATAATTAATATTAAACGGTAAGACAAGTCGTAAATGACAATTAACAGGTGTGAGTAAGTTAATTAACGCAGATAGCAGTCAACCAAGAAAGCATGGGAGAATCTAACATTTTTTAACACTAGAATATGGAAAGCATTTAGCGCATGTAACAAATGTTTTGAGTAACTTCCCTTACAACCAAATCTCCCACTTTAAGTAACGAAGGTTGGCCCTTCGATTGTAATATCTTTCCATTCTTATATGTGCCAAGCCCCTGCGCTCATTGAGTAACTCCAAGTTGACCAATATCGCTTCACTATTCGCTTCTTCGCTTGCCTAGAAATACCTTAAGGTAGGTTCCCTTACTTCCACCAGAATTAAGGCTTCTGCTCTGTACACATGGGAAAAGGGAGTTTCCCCCATGCTCGATTTGGCCGTCATTCGGTATGCCCATAACACTCCGGGTAGTTNAAGAACCTTTACGATTTAACGAATATGGTGCTGAACCAAAAAGGAAATCTCGTACCAAATTGAGGATTCACCATAATTAATATTAAACGGTAAGACAAGTCGTAAATGACAATTAAAAGGTGTGAGTAAGTCAATTAAGGCAGATAGCAGTCAACCAAGAAAGCATGGGAGAATCTAACATTTTTTTAACACTAGAATATGGAAAGCATTTAGCGCATGTAACAAATAAGACATGGAAGGAAATAATTAATGAAATACGGAAAAGGAAGGAAGCAAGTACTTTGGTGGCGTATATACACTCGTCACCTCACATATACGCCACTACACATGAATTTCACATAATACATAGCTCAAGGGTTCCTAATTCCCTCAAATCAAGGATAAACCCGACACTTACCTCACTCCCCAATCAATTCAAAGTTCAACCACTGCCCTTCCTTTCGAACAAGCCTCCAAACAAACCAAATCTAACAAATTATTGACCAAACGATTCAAAATAAGCTTTAGAAATTAATCATGAATGAAAGGGATTCAATTTAGGTCATTATTAAAACAAAAGTCAACAAAGGTCAACCTCCGGGCCCGCTTGGTCAAAATATGAAATTCAGACCAAAAGCCAATTACCCATTCACCTCCGAGCCCGGATATGCGAATTGTTTTGAAATCCGACCCCAATTCGAGGTCTAAATTCAGATTTGACAAAAATCCCTAATTCTACCCAAATCTCCAATTTCTACCACGAAAACCTTAGATTTAAAGTTGAAATCTTATGAAATGTAGTGAGAAATTTAAAGAAAGTATATTAAGGTCACTTACCAAAGAAATTAGGGAGAAGAGCTCTTGGAAATATCGCCTCTAAGTTTTTTGGGTTGAAAATTTGAAAGAATGAACCAAAATCTCGTCTAACTCAGCTTTTGACCAGGCGCAGATGTCGAAATTGCAAACCCCGTAAATGCGAGACATACTTCGAAATTGCGAAGAAGATCCATCTCTGTTATCATCGCATTTGCGATGATTTGTTCGCAAATGCGAACTGTGGCCCTTCGCAAATGCGAGCTATCGATCGCAAATATTATCCCTTGCTGCCCAGCCATTCATCGCAAATGCGAGGAAGTGGTTCGCAAATGCGAACCTGACTAGAATTTTGACAGTTCGCAAATGCGAACATTGACCTCGTAAATGCGAGATCAGAGGTGCACCAGAACCAGATTCTCACTAATTTATTTTCTTAAGTCTAAACCACTCCGAAGCCTATCTGAAACTCACCCGAGCCCTCGGGGCTCCTAACCAAATATGCACACAAGTTCAAAATATCTTACAAACTCACTCGCATGATCAAAACACCAAAATAACACCTAGAACTACGAATCAGACACCAAAACAAATGAAATTTCCAATGAAACTTAAGAACTTCTATTTTAACAACCGGACATCCGAAACACGTAAAATCAACTCCGTTTTGCGCTGAATTTTGCAGACAAGTCATACATACAGTAATGAAGCTATACCAAGCTCTGGAACTAAAATATGGACTCGGTAGCAATAAAGTCAAACTTCGGTGAAATTTATAAATTCTTTAAACCTTTAAACTTCAAATTTTCAACAAATTGCGATAACTCGAACTAGAGACCTCCGAATTCGATTCTAGGCATACGCCCAAATCCCAAATCATGATATGGACTCACCGGGACCGTCAAAATACAGGTCCGGGTCCGTTTGCTCAAAACATTGACCGAAGTTAACTCAAATGAATTTTTAAGGCACGAATTCATATTTTAATCAGTTTTTCACATAAAAACCTTCTGAAAAAAGTCACGGACTGTGTGAGGAAGGCTAAAAGGAGCTATTTAAGGTTTCGAGATACAAAATTAAGGGTTAAATCTCAAGATGACATGTCGGGTCATCACAATAGTTCTATAGGAAAATTTCACTTCTTTCTTTCTCCTTCGTGCGAATTTATTCTATCATTATTGTTAGAATCATTCCATTCTTATTCTCTCGCAGATGGTGAGAACATGCATAACATCTATAGCTGGGTAGGAACTAGAGACCCATATTGCACCATTACTAGGAGTAGGGGCCGAGGCAGAGGCAGAGGCAGAGCTAAGCCCGGAGCATGTGCACCCGCACTTGCACCCCCTATGGAGCCCCAGATTGTTCATGAGGAGGAGATCCCAATCTAGATGGTACCAGTCGGAACTGAATATGTCCCGGAAGGATTTATATCCACTCTCATACTTTAGGATGCTCTAGTCTACTTAGTTGGACTCATGGAGAGCGTGGCCCAGACCGATGCATTTTCGGTGGTACCAGTTGTCTCTTAGGCTGGGGGAGGAGCACAGACTCCCGCCACTCACACTCTGAAGCAGATGTCTCCCTTATATCAAACTCCAGCAGTCCCGCTAGTTGGGATAGCTCAACCTATTGTTGCTACATAGACTGGAAAGAGGCCCATAATATCTTCTGAGGGATTGATGAGGTTGGTTATATTCACGAAGCTCTTCCCTATTCATTTCAATGGTGCACCTACAGAGGACCCATAAGATTATTTGGAATGTTGCCACAAGGTGTTGTGCAACATGGGTATTGTTGAGACCAATGGGGTCGACTTTGCAATGTTCTAGATGATAGGTTCTACCAAGAGGTAGTGGCAGGATTATGAGCGGGGTAGACCAGTAGGTTCGCCGCCCCTCACTTGGGATCCATTTTTGCAGCTATTTCTAGAGAAGTTTATTCCTTTCATACTAATAGAGGAGTACCACAGGCAGTTCGAGCGCCTTCAGGAGGGTAGAATGACTGTTACCCAATTTGAGACCCGATTTATGGACCTAGCTCACCATGCAGTTATCTTACTTTCTACTAAGAGGGAGAGATTGAGGAGATTCATTGATGGACTTACTTTAGGTATCAGGCTACAGATGGACAAGGAGACTAGGGATGATATTTCTTTCCAAAGGGCCGTAGAGATTACAAGACATATCGAGATGATTCGTAGTCAGGGTAGAGAGACGGTGACTGAAAAGAGGCCTCATCATTTTGGTGGCTTCAGTGGTGCCTCATCTGGAGGTAGAGGTTATTTTGGTAGAGGCCATCCTCCCAGGCCGATTCAATCAACTCTCTAGGCATCCCACGATGTTTCAAGCAGTCATGGTTCATATGGATATCGTTCGGAGCAACCAACCTACAGTATACCTTCAGCTCCTAATAGTGCACCACTGATTGAGAGTTATCACAGTGAGTATCCGGGCCGCCAAGGTCAGTCTTAGCCTTAGCAGCCACAACAGTCAAGGGCTTGCTATACATGTAGAGATCCGAGGCACGTTGCTAGATTTTGCCCAAAGTCACAGAGCAGCATGCCACAATATAGTTCTAGTGCCATGGTTCCGACACTGGTTGCTCCACCGCCCTCTCAGCCAGCTAGAGGTAGGGATCAAGCTATTAGAGTAGGAGGTCAAGCCATTAGAGGTGAATGTCAGACCACTAGAGGTAGAGGCCAGCCAGTTAGAGGTCGCCCGAAGGGTGGAGGTCAGAATGGTGGGGACCAACCCCATTTTTATGCATTCCCAGCTAGGCCTGAGGCAGAGTCATCTGACGCCATCATCACAGGTATTGTTCTGGTTTTCTATAGAGATGCCTCAGTTCTATTTGATCCGGGATCTACTTATTCATACATGTCATCCTATTTTGCCTCATGATTCTTTGAGTGCTCCTGTCTATGTGTTCACAACTGTGGGAGATTCTATTATTGTAGCTCATGTCTATTGCTCGTGTGTGGTTTCTATGGGGATCTATGAGACTAGGGTACACCTTCTGCTTCTTGATATGGTAGACTTTGATGTTATATTGGCTATGGATTGGCTGTTACTTTATCATGCTATTTTGGACTGCCACGCCAAGACTGTGACATTAGACATGTCGGGGTTGCCTCGATTAGAGTGGAGAGGGACTCCTAGCCATTCTACTAGAAGGTTATCTTTCATATGAAGGCTCGGCATATGGTCGAGAAGGGTTTTCTAGCATATTTGGCATATATTTGTGGTCCTAGTGCGGAGGTTCCTTCCATGGATTCATTACCAGTTGTGCGCAAGTTTCCAGAGGTGTTTCCTATAGACTTATCGGGGATACCACCCGACAGAGATATCCACTTTTGTATTGACTTGGATTTGGGCACTCAGTCGATTTCTATTCCACCATACAGTATGGCCCCAGTTGAGTTGAAGGAACTGAAGGAGCAGTTGCCAAATTTGCTTGATAAGGGATTCATTAGACCTAGTGTCTCACCTTAGGGTGCGCCAGTGTTATTTATGAAGAAGAAGGATGGTTTGATGAAGATTTGTGTTGATATCGGCAGTTGAACAAAGTCATTATCAATAAAATATATCCTTTGCCGAGGATTGATGACTTATTTGGTCAGCTTCAGGGTGCCAAAGCATTTCCAAAGATTGATCTGAGATATGCTACCATCAGTTGAAGATTAGGGCATCGGATGTCCCTAAGATAGCTTTTCGGACTCGGTATAGTCACTATGAGTTCTTAGTGATGTCATTTGGCTTGACTAATGCCCAGCAGCGTTCATAAATTTGATGAACCGTGTGTTCAAGCCTTATTTGGATTCTTTTGACATCATTTTCATTGATGACATCTTGGTTTATTCCCGTAGCCGAGAGGAGCAAGAGCAGCATCTTCGGATCATACTTCAGACTCTGAGAGATAGTCAGTTATATGCCAAGTTTTTAAAGTGTGAGTTCTGGTTGAACTCGATCGCCTTTTTGGCCATGTTGTATCCTCCGAGGGCATTAAAGTGGATCCTAAAAAGATTGAGGCAGTTCAGAACTGGCCTAGACCTACTTCAGCTACACAGATCCGGAGCTTCCTACATTTAGTAGATTATTATCGCCGGTTCGTGGAGGGGTTTTCATCTATCTCAGTCCCATTGACCAACTTGACCCAGAAGGGTGCATTATTCAGATGGTCTAACCAGTGTGAGTTGAGCTTTCAGAAGCTCAAGACTGCTTTGACTACAGCCCTAGTGTTGGTGTTGTCTACGGGTTCAGGATCTTATACTGTGTATTGTGATGCATCGCGTATTGGTATTGGCGCGGTATTGATGCAGGATGGTAGAGTAATTGAGTACGCATCTCGGTAGTTGAAGGTTCATGAGAAGAATTACCATATTTATGACTTAGAGTTGGCAGCCATTGTTCACGCATTGAAGATTTGGAGACACTATCTGTACATCGTTCATTGTGAGGTCTATACCAACCATCGGAGTCTCCAGCATCTGTTCAAGTAGAAAGATCTTAATTTGCAGCAGCGGAGATAGTTAGAGTTGTTAAAATACTATGATATCACCATATTGTATCATCCGGGGAAGGCCAATGTGGTAGCCGATGCATTTAATAGAAAAGTGGAGAGTATGGGCAATTTGGCATATTTACTGGTAGTAGAGAGGCCACTAGCTATGGATGTTCAAGCTTTAGCCAACCGGTTAGTGAGATTAGATGTTTCGGAGCCCGGCCGTGTTCTAGCTTGTGTGGCGGCACAGTCTTCGTTATTGGAGTGTATTAAGGCTCGCCAGTTTGAGGATCCTCAATTGTTGGTGTTAAAGTATACAGTGCAACAGGGTGGTGCCAAGGATGTTATGATTTGTGATGATGGTGTTATGTGGCTTCAAGGCTGGATTTATGTTCAAAATGATTAGGGATTGAAAGAGTTGATCCTCGAAGAGGCGCACCATTCGCGTTATTCTATTTACCCAGGCGCCACGAAGTCCGTGACTTAAAACAACATTATTGGTGGCACAAAATAAAGAAATACATCGTTGATTATGTATCTCGGTGCTTGAATTGTCAACAAGTGAAGTATGAACATCAGAAATCGGGTGGACTGACCCATAGATTGGAGATACCATAGTGGAAGTGGGAGCGCATCACTATGGACTTCGTGGTAGGCTTGCCACAGACTTCGTGGAGAGGCTCGGTTGTAGGGCACAGATTTGGTCCGTGATGCTATGGAGAAGGTTAAGTTGATTCAGGATCAACTTCGTACAGCTTAGTCTAGGCTAAGGCTGTCCAACGGGACGGGATGGGATTGGACCGGACGGTACCAAATAAATGAGACAGGACGGGACGAGACGACATTTAGCCGGAACGGTGGCGGGACGGGCCTAAATGGGACAAAACGGTAGGCCCATCCCATCCCGCTAACAAACGGAATGGGACGGGACGGTTTCGCGGGCCTTAAGTGGGCCATTTTTAAAAAACATTAATTATTTAAGCATTAAGTTTGGCAACGGCTAATGTTTTGACAATGACTAAGTTTTTAAAGTTTGCAACTTCTAGTTTTTTTACTTATTTAATAAACTTAAAACTTAATAAATTATATGGAAATTAGGAAACTAAGTAAAGAATTATAAAATATTAAAATAAAAGACTTGTAATGAAATATTTTAGTAATTATAATAGAGTTGTAATTTATTTAATATAATTTCAAGCCATTAAGTAACTAAGTTAGAGTGTAAGACAATTCATAAAAAAATTCAAGGCTTAGAGTCTTTTATTTTATTAATTGAACTTTCAAATTTCACATACAGATATATTTTTTTTGAAGAGCACCTAATCTACGCAGCAATCTTCTAGGAAGAGTTCTGTTTGAACTAGGCCTCTTAGTAGCCAATTACAAATTATCATACTAATATTTGTAAGCTCCTATATAGATTCGTGGTAACTTATCTATAATTTCTTTCGGAGACTATTCTGGAATTGGCAATGTTGATTGATGTTCCATGAGTTTCATGTTGTCATCGCTCCCAGGGCTAAGTATCTCATTGTATTCTTCTTCTTCCCTAGTGGTTAATTTTTCAAAACCAAGATTTCTTCTTTCTGAATTAATTCAATCTCTGAATAAAATGGAAATCTCTAGGTTATCCTCCACTAATGAATGTCTCTGATCTCCGATTTGAAATCTTGTCGCGCTAAAAGCACTCTCTGATGCTACTGGTGATGCTTGAATAGCCAGGATATTTCGGGCCATTATTGAAAGTGTTGGAAAAGCCTTGCCATGCTCTCTCCACCATGCCAAAAGTTGTTCATTCCCTTTTTCGTCTTTAATACTTTCCAATCCTTGATTAAGATAAGAATCAAGTTCATCATCAATAGAGGAATAAAAACATGTTATATCATCCATACCTTCCCATAGAACTTCTACTGGGGGTAAAGCTCCAAACCGAGAGTGACTCTGAGTTAGAGCTTGTGTTGCGGGACTAGTGGGTATTTCAATAAACTTAGGGGTTATATTAAAAGTGTAATTTAATAAACTTAGGGGTTATATTAAAAGTTTGGGGGTAGGGGTGTTTTGGGGGGTGGGGGTCAAATATGGCCGGTTATAGCCTTTATGGCCGTTGGGAACGGCTAAATTTGCAATGGAGGTCGCTTCCCCATGGTTATATTTAAAAAAAAAACATGCGGGACAGACGGGACAGGCAGGACGGGATAGAAACGGGATTAAATAGAACGGAATAAACGGGACGAAATGGGCATCATGTCCCATCCCGTGTACCGTTTAACATGGGCCCATCCCGTTTAGATTTAAGTGGATCGGGACGAGACGAGACGGCATGTCCTGTTGGACAGCCTTAGTCTAGGCAGAAGAGTTTTGAGGACCGGAAGGTTCGGGATGTAGCTTATATGGTGGAAGAGAGGGTTTTGCTCAGAGTTTCGCCTATGAAGGGTGTGATGTGGTTTGGAAAGAAGGGTAAGTTGAGTATTCAGTATTCCATGTTTCCATGCTTCAGAAGTATCATGAGGACCGCTCACATGTTTTGGGCTTCAGCACGGTTCAACTGGATGAAAATTTAGCATATGAGGAGGTCTAAGAGTTTTCCTTCAGCAAAATGCAATGGAGGGGTTAGTCGATCGAGGTAGCTATGTGAGAGTCCGAGTCCTATATGCGGAGTAGATACCCACATATTTCCACTAGTCTAGGTACTTTTCTATGTCCGTTCGAGGATGAACGTTTCTTTTAGAGGTGGAGAATGTGACGACCCGATAGATCGTTTTGAGTACTAGCCCTTATTTTTGCATTCTGAGACCTCTCATAGCTTCATTTTATGTTTTTTGGTTTACGTGCATGGTCTGTGCCGCTTTTCGAAAATCTTTTATATGAAATTTTGATAAAAATGGAAATTTTGACTAAAACTAAGGCTAGAGTTTACCAAGGTCAACATCCTTGGTAAACGACCTCGTATCGGTATTCTAATGACCCTGGTGGGTCCGTATCGTGATTTTGAACTTGGACGTATGCCCGAAATAAAATTCGGATGTACCTAGGTTGATTTGACTTGTTTTGCCAAAAATTAACAATTTGAATGTTCGAAAATTTTCTAGGTTTGACCGTAGGTTGACTTTGTTGATATTGGGTTCGGATTTTAGTTTCGGAATTCAGTATATGTCCGTTTAGCTATTTAAAACTTGTCTACAAAATTTGGTGCAAATCGGAGTTGGTTTGGTATGTTTCGGACGCTTAGATATGATTCTAGTTGTTCTTGCATTTCCCTTTGAAAATTCACTCAATTTGTTGTCCGATTTGTAGTTTTAAATGTTATTTTGGTGATTTGATTGCGGAAGCAAGTTCGTATGATATTATTACGCTTGAATGCATATTTGTTTTGGATCCCGAAGGGCTCGGGTGAGTTTCGAACGTATTTCAGATAAGTTTGGAAAGTTTGAGGACTACTGATACAGTGTTACTTCTGGTGTCTGGTGCAGATCTCGCAATTGCGAGGTCTGGCTCGCATTTGCGAACTAGAATTTGCATTTACGAGCAGGGTTTAGGATTGGGTAACCTCGTATTTGCAAGGAAATATTTCGCATTTGCAGTAGCTTAAGGCTGCTTTTGTGAGCACTTTGGTCGCATTTGCGACGCCTGACAAAATAAGGCATCTTCGTATTTGTGAAGAATCTGGACGCATTTGCGAAGGTTGGGTTTTCGCATTTGCGATCTATACATCGCATTTGCGACATCTGGGATTCTGAGACAGGGTTCGCATTTGCGACCTTTGTCTCACATTTGCGAACATTTATTCGCAAATGCAACATCTGAAGCTGGGTAAAAGATGGGGGAAAACGGAACTTAGCTCATTTTATTCCATTTCTCAAACCTAAACACTCTAGAGACGATATTTCAAGAGATATTTCTTCCCAAAATCATTGGTAAGCAACTTTAATCCAGTTCTTTTCAATTACCCATTACTTTTCACGTATTTTCAATATCAAATCTAGGATTTTCATGGTAGAAATTGGGCATTTTATAAATCTCAAATTGAGTTTAGATTTCGAAACAAATCATATAATTGGGCTCGGGGTGAATGGATAATTGAGTTTTGGTCCGAATCTTAGGTTTTGACCAAACGGGCCTGGGGTTGACTTTTGTTATTTAAAAAATGATCAAAATTGAACTTTTTTCATTAATGGGTAATTTCTAAAGCTTATTTTGAATAGTTTGATCAATAATTTGCTAGATTTGGTTGGTTTGGAGGCTTGTTCAAAAGTCAAAGTCGTGGTTGATCGATTGCTTTGATTTGCGAAGTGAGGTAAGTGTCGTAGTTAACCTTGACTTGAGTGATTAGGACTTGTTGGTCTATCTGCTACGTGTATTATGTGGGGGGACAATGTATATGTAAGGTGACGAGTATATATGCATTGCCATTGGGTTAAAGCATGCGGGTGGAAATATTTTCTTTGTGTTAGATTGTTTCATTGACTATATGTTTCATGATTAAATTAGATTACTACTTCTTTAATTATTCGTCTCGTATCTATTGTTTATTTAAAAGTTGTTGGAAATTTTGAAAAGTTGAGTTTGTTATCATGGCATTAAAATTGAAGTGAAACTACAGAAAAGTCCTTGAATTGTTAATTCGGAATTGTATTGTTGCTTGGTGAAGAAGAGTGAAAAGAACGAAGGGTGTTGTTGTGCCTTATTTGCATATATTATCATCTACTGGGAGGTTGTGAGGATTAAAGCACGAAGGTTGATGTCGTGCATTTGATTGCTTATCATCATTTATCATATCATGTGAGGTTGAGAGTAAAAGAACGAAGGGTGATCCCGTGCCATTTTTATTTCCTTGCCTTATTTAATTCTCGAATTTGTGATTTACTTGGTTACAATGATGCTCATTTTGGAAAGATATTATTTGGTGATTTCATATTTTCCATTCTTATGATATTTTCGCATGCATCCTCCCAATTAATATTTTAAATTATTCTACTTGTCATTTGTTGCTTTATGTATATATCTCTACAGGATTCTACGTAGGTATCTTGTCATAGCCTCGTCACTACCTCATCGAGGGAGTATATTGGGCCGGTTTTGCTCATGCTACACTTCTGCACTTCAAGTACATATACCGGTGTTGATCCTAGCGGCGTCTAGAGATGTTCTGCTCGGACTCAGCTATATTTGGATACTTGAGGTATAGCTGCACGGCGTCCGTATCCCTGAAGTCCCCTTCTTTATATATTCTACTGTTTATATAGTCTCAAATAGTTGTATTTGCTTCAAACCTTATGTGTAGTTCTTTAGTTGCTCATATATTCGTAACTTTGGATTCTGGGAGATGTTTAGATATCGTTATTAGTACTCTATTTTTCCATTTCAGAGTATCTCGGATTATTTCTATTAATGTTTTATTTTGATTTATTAAAATTGGTTAAGAAATCTAGCTAACGTTGGCTTGCCTAGCAAGTGAAATGTTAGGCATCATCACGGTCCCGGGGTGAGATTCCGAGTCATGACAATTTGAGATCTTGGAGAGGGTTGGAGAGGTTGCTTATTGGCTTGCATTGTCTCCTAGCCTAATAGGGGTACATCCATTATTTTATATTTCCATGCTTCGGAAGTATCATGAGGAAAGGTCACATGTCTTGGACTTCAGCATGATGCAACTTGATGAGAATCTGACCTATGAGGAAGAGCCAGTGGCTATTCTAGACCGGCAGGTTCGAAAATTGAGATCTAAAGATATTCCTTCTGTGAATGTATGTTGGAGAGGTCAGCCGACTGAGGAGGCTACTTGGGAGTTCGAGTCCGACATAAGGATTAAATACCTGCATCTTTTTACCAGTCCAGGTATATTTCTATGTCTGTTCTAGGACGAACATTTCTTTTAAAGGTGGAGAATATGACAACCCGATAGGTTGTTTTGGGTTCTAGCTCCCCTTTTATGATTTTAGACCTTTCATAGCGTTATTTGATGACTTTTGACTTGCGTGCATGATCCGTGTTAATTTTCGGAAATCTTAAATATGAATTTTTAAAGAAAACTTGATTTTGAAATTTGAAAATGGCTAGAGTTTCCGTATTTTGCACAAAAAGTGTTTCCATATGTTCGTCATATATTAATATCATTGCACAAAAGGGTGTAACCGTGCTTGAGAGAAAGTGAGGATAAGCACAAAGGGTGTTTCCGTGTTAGCTATTATATTATGTTGTCAGGATGAGAGTAAAAGCATGAAGGGTGATGCCGTGTCGTTTGTTGGTATTGTTATTCTGTTATTTTACCTGATATTTTACTTGTCATCTCGTTATTTCTCGCTACTTAATGTATAAGTTTATATGTAGTTGTCTTGTCTTAGCTACGTCACTACCTCATCGAGGTTAGGCCCGACACTTACAGAGTACATTAGGTCGGCGTTACTCATACTACACTTTCACGCTTCTTGTGGAGATTCGGACATTGGTACTAGCGGAGTCCCAAGAGGTGCTTAGCGGATACCAGATAGACGAGTCGAGGTAGAGATGCACACCGTTTGTAGGCCTTAGAGACATCTCTCTATTTCTTATGTATTGTTTCTATTTTCCAGACAATATTGTATTTCTTTCAAGATAATGTATTTAGCAAACTTTAGTAGCACATGTCTCGTGACTCCACATCTTGGGATGGTTGATAGTCGATGGTGATCTTTAGACTTATTATATATGATGTGGTATCATTTTACCCTATATTATCATTTTGTTGTTAATTAATCGTTAGTTTCGTTTCTTTCGTATTTGCTATTATGTGTTATCTTGTCTAGCAAGCGGTATTAGGCGACATTACAACCCGTGGGTTAGGATTTTGGGTCGTGACATATTGAAATTTTGGGTCGTGAAAGGTATGCGTAATATCGTAAACCAAAAGAAAAGCTAGTGTGCTGAAGGCAAACGTCTCTAAAATTATCTCAAATTTTAATTATTAATTATTTCTTATTTTAACTTTAAATTCCTAAAATTGTGCCCAACTAGAATTATGGTAAATCACCGATGGACTAAATTCCTACTTTTATCGCAAAAACAACTCTTACATTAACTATTAGCTATATTGGGTGCCAAGGCAGTCAAATAATTTTATCAAGCAAATATTGTATTGTCAAAAGAGACAATTGATATTAGACGCTCCACTGTGAATGTTAATTTGGGCCAAAATAAGCCAATTAATATTAGAGGTATCTATTATTTTCTTTATAAACACTTATCAGATTTATAAATTCTGTTATTAAATGATTTATAAATTCTGTTATTAAATTTCATATTCTGAGTTTCAGTTGCCGGAACTAATAGGCCTGTTTTTAATTTTCTTGATTGTTGATAATTTTTGTACACTTCATAACTGTGGCGGTGAAATTGAATTCTCAATTTTTTCTTCTATAGGATATAGCAAATCTATCTTATAAATTTGATGAGAAAGTTTAGATGCCATCAAGAAGCTCGAGAAATCAATGATACGCTATAAAAGAAATACATTGAGACTTGAGAAATTGTCTACTGAAAAACTCTTGGTTTGAATGTACAGACAACGTGTTTAAGGCGGTAAAATATTGGATTTTCTTCTTTCGTATTTGACGACTGAAATATCACTGGTTATTCTTTTCTACTTAGATGTTTCTTTTCTCTCTCAAAGTAGTTTACCGCGCTTCTGTGGTAACTTTAATAATACAGTTATAATCAACCAAATTCTTATAGTTAGATTGGAAAAGTATTTACTGTTGAAGCCAACATATATACCCATTATATTCAATTTTATCTTGTCTTTTTGAAGGTTAAAAAGGCATATCCTTACAAGTAAGCATGTCATTGAAAATAGTCATTCAAGATAGAGTTGAAGCACTTCTAGAAAAGATTCCTAATGCTTCCAAATCCTGTCTTTTTTGTTGTTGTTGAGAAACTAGATTGTTATACTAACACTAAGAAGTAATCATATTACATGCCATAGAAATGCCACTTTGGACATTTTAGCTATCAAGCGCATATACTATTTGATATATGTCCTAGCTTGTCTGCTAGGACATATGATTTAACAAAATATGAAGGAACTGCAAAAGTATTTATTTGATTTATGTTAGACACTTGGGAGCTTCCTTTGCCAAAATATGATACCCTTGGTTAGCTTGCCTAAACCTATGTCCAACCACCACCTTCTCCAACCGAAGCATCAACCACCTGCATTCATATACAATGGAGCTAAACACAGAATGTGAATACCTAATTTTTGTACTGTTTTAACACCTCCTAAAGTTATTAGTGTTTTGTTGCTTTAATTATATTTCCCAATTTTTGTGTCTTTGGTTGCATATTTCCTATCATAAAAATACCAAAAAATAGTTCTTTCTTTATTTGTGAATTTTAGAAATTAACTAACTATTCAATTGGTGAATTAATCTAGTTAATTGATCATTTGAATAAGTTACTTAATTAATTTATTTGTTTGTGTAAATTTAGTTTAATAAGTAGGATTAAGAAAGAAATTGGGCCAAATTTGAAAGAGAAAGTGGCCAAAAGTGCAAGATAAGGGGCTGCCTTTGAAAGGGTCCGGAACGACGTAGTTTTGCCTCAAAACTACGTCGTTTCATTAAGTGACCCAAGATCAAATCTCACCCATTGATCACCCCTTGATCTAATGGTCCATATTTGATCTCTCAAGAGATATTTAAAGCCTCAAAAATCTGAAAAAATTCCCTCATTTCCCCCATAACTCTTTCTCTCTTCTCTCTCTCTTCTCTCTCTTCTCTCCGCCGCCGCCGGAAATCACCCACCGGCGGCGGACCACCTCCAAATACCTCCAAATTAACACTATGTAATCTCCACAACCTCCTCTTCCCATATCTCCAAAGTAATTCCTTCAAAACCCCCTCAAACTTCTTAAATTTTAGATCTAGAAAACTTTAGCCGCCACTTTTTGGTCCAAATTCTTGAAGCTCCGGCCAACACCACCCTACAACACATACATGAATGGATAGAGCTCTACGAGACCTGTCTTTTTCTACCCATTTCACCCCCAAAATCCCCGTCGTCGCGGGCCCGCTCCTCACCGCCGCCACGACTCCACTGCCTCACCACCGCCAAAATACCCCGAACCCCCATCTTAGCTATTTTTCGACTCAAAGACACTCATTTCTTTTGGCGAGATGCTGAAAAGCATTTCGTTTTAGCATCTACCCGAAGGAAACGTGCGTTTCGGAGTTGGGTAGTCGCCTTTTAGCATCTCCGGCATTTTCTCGTGGCTCGAACAGCTTCAAGCATACTTGTTAGGTATAATTGTCATCTCTTTAATTAATTTATGATTTTTTATATTAGTAGATTAGTTTCTGATTTTTGATTTTTCTGTTTTGGTTGTTTCTTGTTAATTAGAGTTTCAAGTTAGGTTTATTTATTTAGTTATCTCTATTTAGTTTAGTGGTTTGTTAGATTTGTTATTGATTTAAACATGATCTTTAGTTATTAGTTAAATCGTTCACTTAGTTAGTCGATTATTTAGTTGTTGTTAGTCGTTGTCCGATTGTTAACGATGCTCGTTCTGTTTTGAGCATTAGTTTGTGAATTTAGTTGTTTGTTTAGTAATTAGTTTGCACAAATCGAATTCATTCCCATCAAGTTGGTTTGAATACTTAGTTCAATTACGTTTTTAGTCTCGTCTATGCTTTGTCAGTTCATAGTTGTCCAAGTTTGATTTGTGTTGAGCAAGTAGTTTGTTGTTGATGGTTAAAATCTGAAGTTTAATTTATTTTATCACAAAATAGGGTAATAGTAGTTTACTTTTACTAGTAGGGTAGCTGAAAGGACATTTTTTCTCCTTGCTTCTGACACAGTAGATTTTCAGGCTGTTCTTTCACCTTTGGGACAGACCTTGAACAGTGTTTAGCACACAAAGTCAGTCTTTTGGACAGATTTTTGGTGAATCAAAATCTGTCCAAAAATCTGATTTTATTTGCCTATTGAAAGGGCTGCTTTTCTCCGAGAAAAGGGATTCTCTTACACTTAGAATGGGGGGCTTACTCACTGAAAAGGAACACACACTCTATCATACACTCTGATCTTACACTTAGACATCTCTCACTCTAAGAAAAACACACAACGAAGAGAGTGAAAAGTTAAGTTGAACATATCTAATATAAGCTGAAAATTGAGTGGTTTGAAGGGATATTCTGGAGAGCAAAAACTTTTCATAACAAATACGAGAATCCTTGAAGTTCTGGTTTCTGGTTTTCCTCAAAAGTGCTGAATTTTGGGTCATTTTTCTGGATATTTTCTGGGGTCTGTTCTCTGCTGTTTTGTTGCTGAAAGGAGCTGTGTTCAAGTAGTTTTTACTGGTATCGAAGCCCTTTCTGTGTTGTCTTGATTTTGCTGCCGATAAGGTACTCTCTCTTACCTTTGCGATGTAGATTTGAATGCAACAAATGACGAGATAATATCATGAGCTCGCTCCAGTTTGTTTCAAATTTATTTGCTATTGGTTTTACTCGAAAGATGCATACTATTTCGGTTCTGACTATGTGTAAAATTTGTCAGTTCTCAATAACATGCACTTGAGCCCCATATTAGTCAATATTGAGTTACTTAACTGTTATGAGATAAGATTTTACTTCAAAAATTTAGAAAAAAGTACTTAATGTTTGAGTTGAAAATTTGTGCATAGTGGAGTTAATGTTTGAGTTGAAAACCTGTGCATGGTGGAGTTACGCTTTTAGGAGCATTTTATTGGTCCTTTTTGGCCCAAGCTTCGTTCTCTTTTCTGACTTTGAGCTTTGGTTAGCTTGCTTATAATTTATTTTTTTAGATTTTAGTTTGTCTTAATCAAATTCTTGTTCTGATAAGTTCAAAGTTTAAGGTATATTATTATCTTGAAAGATCATGATGGTTTATTTGTTTTTACTTTGGCATTTAATATGGAGTGAATTTTTCTTTTCTTTTCTTTTTAGTTTTTATTTATTTATTTATTTATTTTTCTCTCTAGAGGATGATTATGTTAAAAGTGAAGTACATGCGAGTATTTGATTACTAATAATATTCGATTCTGATTTCTAGTGTTTAGGAGTGTTTGAAGCATATTTTAGATTTCTTATACTTGTATCTTTAGCATGGTAAACAGTTAATTACTAAGTCAGATTTCATGCTATATTAATGGTTTATTAAGTTGTTTTCTGTTCATTTCAATTTTCCCTGAATACATGTAAGTGTTTAAACATTCATTCTCGTAAATTTGGTTACATTTCTTTGTCAAATAAGTCAAGTTAGTTCCTTGATGCCTTGAATATTGAGAGGGTCTACGGGGAAGTTCAATCTGACCATATATTTGGCAAAAAATGAGTTAGCTTGGCTCAATACCAAAATCCCATAAGTTGGCCCAATTTTTTAATATAAGCATCTCCTCAGTTAATTTCAATGATTTTTTTTTTAACTAAGCAACTTAATCACTCTTAATTAATTTAAGCTATAGGCAAATTTAGGCACGTTTGGGATGTAGACCATGTGTTCATACACGATCCTTGCTCGATATTATTTTTTAAAAAAATAAAGTAGTCATGTGTGCATTTTCGTTCCTTGACTCTTCGATATTAATTGTATTTAAACCATGTGTACCGACACATTCCTTGTTTTAGTACGTATAATCAAATAAGGACCTTGTGTGCTTGCACGCTCCTAGGCCAAAACTATTAATTATTAAGTTGTACTAGATAATAGTAACTTAAGGCAAATAATACACACTTTATCCAAAAATAATTCAAGCCAATTTTTAGTCAATAAAAGCGACCGTGCTAGAACCACGGGACTCGGGGAATGCCTTACACCTTCTCCCCGGTTAACAGAATTTCTTACTCGGATTTTGTTTTCGCAGACCAATAATAATAGAGTCAAATCTTCCTTTGACTAGGGATTCAAATAAAAGGTGACTTGGAACACCAACAAAATCAATTCCAAACGGCGACTCTGTAAATAAAATAATCTCTACTCAATCTTGTCACTTTAATTGAAAAAACTCTTCAATTCACATAATATCATTTTGCGGGTAGAAAAGGGGTGTGACACAGAATAACCATATCCGAGGCATTGGAGGGTTATCGAGTCTATTTTAATTTTTAATCGTAGCAATTTAAGATAGAAAGCCAGTTGAAGCGCATGTTACATGGCCAAAAGTTGTGCTTGGATAGGGGTAGCAGCATAGATATATTTTGTAAAATCCGCCACCAAGTCTGCTACATAGTTTGCCTGCATTGAAATCAGTATTGAGCTTATACCAAGTCCTCGGTGGTTTTAGCAAAGAGACATTAATAGGTTTTTTATATTTCTATTTGACTCTCGAGCAGTTACGAATTTGTATATCATTGCCTATGGAAACACTATGTTAGGTCATAAAACATAATTAGTATCGTTATGAATATGATTGTAATTGTTTCTATTGTCGTTAAATATAGAACTTTGACATCAATTAAATTTTGTTTTTTATCCTTACCAACTACATCATACATTAAAATAATAAGATTGTTATTATTGAAAAGAAGAATGCTATGTTTTATTACTTCAAGGCGACCAAAAATATGAATTTCGATGGATTTCTTTGAATCCTAAATGTGTTGAGATATTGATTTAGTTTAATTTAATTTATACGTATAATTAGAAAAGCATGATCTAATACCCCAATTAAAATGCAAGGCATAAAAAAAGAAGAAATTATGCTTTGGCGAATACAATTCAGACTCACTTTCTCTAAATTTGAAGTTTTATTCTTCCATTGAGTAATACTTGCAAGTTGTATTTTTTATCAATAGGAGCGTTCTAATTTTGAAAGGCATCTTGGAAAATTAGTTTCAGTCGTGCTTAAATCATTAGTATAAAATTTGTGATATTTATCTGCAGTTTGCACTGCTTTGTCTTCTCCGCCATCGTTCTTGACTATCGTGCAAAAGTTTTAAAAGCATCTTACACATAATCTTCCTCACTATTTATAGTAATTTTGCATTCCAAGTGCTCTAATGCTTTGATTTTAATTTTTACTTTTAAAATTAATATTTTTTAATCCATTAGAGATACAGAATTCACCTAAAAAATACATTGACGAATTGTTCAATGAAGCAAGTATTGGAATAAATTGGAGGAAGAACCATTAAAATGGATCTAAATCCCTATCATTGATTAATATTCATTTTTAGGAACCTATAATTTGTTTATTTTATTTTATAAATGCAAACACTTTTTTAAAATATTTTTTATGATTTTTTAAAAAAAATTATTTATATTAATTTAGGGTACAAGACAACACGCGCACACTAAAACTAATTTAATAAAAATACAGTGTTAGTTAATATAAGGAAGCTGCTTGGATGCAATATGTTTAGCGGGTCGCATTAGATGCTATGTTGATTGAACATTAAAAATGTAGCATGTTGTCTCTTTATAATGGTGTCTTTCTTCGGAGTTTTTTGTATTACATTTTACATTTAGATATTATTTGATTATTATAGAAAAAAGTTACATAAGAAGTTATTTTTTCAAACTTTTTATTTTAGAAAATTATATATTCAAATTAAAAAACTCAAAAGATATTCATATTGCATTAGTTAAAATTTTAAAAGCTAATACATTAGTTATAACTAGTTTCATAGATTCCAATATTTCCGTGGCAATATAATGCTTGAATTGTTGAAGATCTCCATCCGAACTTTTAGTAAATGATATCTGATAGATTGTTTTTGAAGGCAGTCTAAGAGATAAGCAATTGAATCTTCTATCTCAACGCAAGTAATCGGCACTTTTATTGACACCTTCTGTCTCCACAATCTCTTGTTCTTCTGCTCCAATGGCACAATCTCTTGTTCTTCTGCTCCAATGGCCTGTGAGATAATCTCTTCATCACTGAAAGTTTCAACGACACGAAGTGTTATATCAAACTCCATACATTCGGTGGCATCCATTACTATTGAAGTTATGAAATGGAATTTGGGCTACAAGTGATTATGCACTCCCAACATCCTCAATCAATTTTATGTTTTTGTAATTAATATTGAAATTGTCATCTATAGGTAGGATTCTAGTCTTTCTCCAATACTGATAAATGGTCGGTGTCTTTGTTTACTCATAAAATGATACAGTTGAATTTATACGTGATTTCTACACAAGTGAATTAATTTGATCCTAAAATAATAAAATAATTAAAGAAATGTGCAATATTTAGACTTGAAATGAAGATAAAATCACGAAATACAGTAAATCGGGGACAGAGCTTCCGGGTACAATGGTGATGAAACTAAGGAACAAGAATGTAAAATTGTATAAAGCTTTTAATCGATTATAGCGTAAGTTTGCCAGAAAAGTCGTCTCATTTACAATGATAACAGAGCTCACTATTTATAGCTGCACCTAGGGAATAAGGTACTAGGATCATTCCCTTCTTTAATGTCAATTATGAGTGCCATTAAAAA
Organism: Nicotiana otophora; assembly: GCA_000715115.1. Lineage (NCBI taxonomy): Eukaryota > Viridiplantae > Streptophyta > Magnoliopsida > Solanales > Solanaceae > Nicotiana > Nicotiana otophora. The sequence continues at coordinate 21,987 of AWOL01S0205809.1, forward strand.
AGATGTAACGGTGAGCATAAATGACAAATTCTATGTAACGCTACAGGGTAGAGGTATTTATTGCGTCTTTACGAGGGTTATTCTTTCCGGTGACGGACGAGATAATTGTCTTCGGTTTTAGCTATCCCCCGCCTTAGATTCCATGTGTCCTTCTTTTGGACGGCCACGTGGCATAGCATATTTTACCCTATACAGATAGTCCCTCTGCTTTCCGGTGACATAACTTTGTATCACCGGAAAGTTGGTAGAGGCACTCTTTTTGGTGGGAATTACTATGACTCCTTCTTAAAAGCTTCTGACGGTTGATTAGATGCACGTCTCTCCGCATTTAATGTCCCGTACACGCGTCATCCCATGATTCAGCATAACTTTTGCTGGTTATTGAGGTAATCATGGCCACAAATTTAGCCGCCTAAACCTCTACTTATACGCATCAACCTCTTTCATTCATACTCCATAACTCTCCAAACTCTCTAAAAATCTCTTTATTCAACTTGCATCATGTTCTTCAGCCTTTCTTCAACTCTCTTCAAACAAAAAAGCTTTGTCTTGTTTCATATAATGGCTTCTTCTTCAAAGAATACCAGTTCTTCAAAGAACAAGAACAAAGCCGAGGACTCTGCTCCTCCAACAGTGGGCACCATCATCCCTAGAAGTCTTATTACAACAAAAGATTTCGAAGAGAAATTTCCTTCTGTTAGCCAAGTACATGGTCCGTTAGCAGATAACCTTATTCCATCTGTCCTTCCAGCATTCCTGCTGTGAAGGAAGACGGTCATTGCCAGGACCTAGCCATTTTCGCTCCCGACCTGGTGGAGCGTGTAACCTTACTCAAGAAGGATTTTACGTATATCTATACGTATCCCTTCACTTTGGGGACATTTTCTCTGAGTGGAGAGCTTGACTCTATTATTGAAGAGTTTTGCCTCTGCTATCAAGTGTGTTTGGCACAGGTGAGTCCCTCCGTATGGAGGACGATTGCTTGCCTTCGGCGCATGTGCCAAGAAACGGGAGAGGAGCTAATGTTAGCTCATGTGATGAACCTTTATTTCCCCAAGATCTTCTGTGAGGAGATGATCAACTTTAGCAAGCAGGGCCACCATGCATTACTGTCTAGCATGGATGATGATAACGACCATGTGTGGATGAAACGGTTTGTTTCAGTTGCCACCAGTGACATCATCCTGGCCTCGGCTTCTTTCTACCTAGAACTGTGGAATCGCACTCGTGAGTATATAGTCTGTTTCTTTCCTTGTTAAAGATCATTTCCTCGTCATTATTAACTCTCTTTCTATTATCTGCCTCAGCGGCTCAGTGGGTTCTCCCTAGGGTTGAGGGCATGAACCAATGGGTTCAGAAGATTTTGAACCTTACCACGCCCGAAACTCGCTCGTGGAAAGAGATGTCCCTGAAATATAGGTGGAAGGCCAAACATTATGGTAATTTTAACTCGTTATGTCCTTACCTTTTCTTATGAGAAAATTATCTGAATCCTTCTGTTGAAATTAGGTCTACCCCAAGGCTCAGTTATTGTCCCCGAGGAGGACATTTTGGCTGATCGTGCTGATGCGGCGAGGCTGCTGCAAAAAGCTTTTTCACAGACAAGCATCTTTGGGCCTGCCTCTGGTGCAAGTGTTCTTCTCGGATTCCTCATCCAGAGAACAAGCAACCAAAAAGAAGGCGTTCCGCTGTGGCCGGAGGGAAAAATAAGAGGGCAAAGAATGATGCCCCCGAGTCGTCTCCAAAAGTCGTGGTGATGAGCCCTCCGCCCGGGCCGTCCATTGATACCATGATGATTGACGATGATGGAGAAGCTAGCATGGAAGGAACTTCTCTATTTAGAAGACGAACAAACCGCTCAATCCGTTGAGTTAGTTACACCAGCAGAGGACGATGTCTCGGCGCTCTGGGGGGAGTTAGTTACACCAACCGAGGAGGAGTATTACTCTCTCAGTATCCATCGGATGCAATTTTCTATCCCGGTCGGTGGAACTTGCTAACTATCTGAATCCTTTGGCTTCAGAAAAAGATTGGGAAAAGATACAGGCTATATCGGGAGAGAGAATGTTAAACAATGGTATGCACAATGCCGCAGCGGTACATTTTATTTTGCTTTTGCCTGAAAATATCCTAAGTTTGCCTTTATTGCTCTGTAGGCCAACTTTCTTGCTTTCGAGGCCTCCAAAGGTTGGTTCGGGAAAAGGAAGAACTTACCTCCGCACGGGATCAACTTTTGGCCGAGGCCTCCAGAGGTTGGTTCGGGAAAAGGGAGAAAACTGCAGCTCGCCTATCAGAATTGGAAGCCAAAGGTACTAAGGCCGTTGTATTGGAGACTCGTTTGCAGCAAAGCGAGCAAGAAGTGGTAACCCTTAGCCAAGATATTGGCCCGCTAAGCGTTAAATTTGACGAAGCCAGGGCCAAATGGGCTGAAGTCCATAATGTCGTTCTTGCTACAACCGACCGCGAGGTTGCCTCCGCTGAAAGATTGACAAACTTAGAGGCAGACTTGAACTCCAAAATTGAAGAGCTTGCTGTTGTGGGGGTGAAACATGCCCAGTTGGAGGAGAAGTATAGGAAAACTATAGAGCATAATAGGCTTTTTAGCTCAATTGTCCGTGACCTTGATGTTAGCCTCAGATCCATTAGATTCGCCCGGGAAAACCTTTCTACCGAGGTAATCCATTTCAAAGAAGAATTTAAGCGGTGAGCGGATTCCCTCGTTGTTGACAAAACGTACGTTATGTACAGCATGAGGAGAAAAACCTTGGAAGAGGCCAAAGCCGGAATCATTAACTTTGACACCGAAATTTCTATGGCCCTTGAGCTTGAGTTAGCTACTAAAAGTGGTCTCCCGACAGAGCCTGATTCTTCGGGTTCTTCCGTTTCCGAAACATCGGGAACTGAAAAGGAAACGAAAAGCGAAGATGTTGAAGGCCAAACTGACGAGGGCCAAAATGTTAAGCCATCGGCGGATCTACCCACTTCCCCTGGGGTCGCGGACACTTCCCTTCCTCCGGGTTCCGGAGATGCAGCAGTTTAGCTTCTCTTTATGTTTTCCAACTTTTGTATCCGTGCCATTTTGTCACTTTATTGTAAATAAAAAGAACCTTTTGCTCAAGTATTATTTGAGTCTTTCTTTCATTTGAACATTTACGCAAGTTGTAACCTTTGCATTCTATTCTTTTTGCTTAAGAGTTTTGTGCAAGTTTTATTGTTTGCGTCTTATGATGTAAGCCTTGGGTGTATTTTTCCCCGAAAGCATTTTGATTTCGGGCATAAGGTCTACCGAAATCAACCCTTTAACACGAGGGTTTTCATAAGAGAGGGCCTTCTTATGTTTACAGTACTCTTGAAGAGGACGTCTTCTGTTCATTACAGCACTAGCATTAGAAGTACTTGTTTAACTTTCAAATGATAAAATCAACTCATCGATCAGACAAGAAACAAGATGTAAAATAAAAAGAACTTTATTTTATTCCTTCCATTTTCAAAAAGTACATAAGCATTCGTTATGTTAAGGAGAAATTGCCATTTCTTGTGGCTAATTTGTACTACTTATTTCTACGGGACTGTCCACACAGTCCCCGGTCCCGATGACACAATTATGTTCCCGTATTTTGTGTTTTGTTCGACTTGGCAGTCATTATTGTTACATTTTCATATCATCCCCCCTCCCCTGTGTTCAAATGTGAATTGGAACACTGGGAATCTTGCACCTTCGAGGATCCCACTAATGCATTGCTAGACAATATTCCACTCGGTAACAAACTTCACTTCCCCTTTGGAATTTATGCTATCGAGCAAAAGACTATCTAACATTCCTCTAGTGGTTTGCACCTGTGAACGGTCGGGTACCCTTTGCTTTATAGGAAACTTATTTTCCTGGTGGGAATTTTGCTATAGAACCAAAGATTATCTAACCGCCCTGGAGTGGTTCTTTGCTTGTGTGCCTTGCTATTAAAGGTCGTATTGCTGCCATTGAAACTTTCTTTGAAGTATGCTTTCCGTTGCTGCCTCGTTAAAAACATTTCCAGAAAAACCCAATTGGGATAAAAACTGGATGAAGGGAAAAAGAGTGCAACGCATACTTCCAGTACAAACAATGTTTGTCAGCAATAATATCTCTTGAGGTGTGCCATATTCCAGTTGCTTGGCAACTTTTCTCCATTCTGATTCTCTAACCCGTATGAACCTTTCCAGGTGACAGCTGAAACCCGGTAGGCGCCTTCCCAAGTTGGGACTAACTTCCCTGCTTTGAGTTCCCGGGTATTTTGAGTAACTTCCCTTAAAACCAAATCTCCCACTTTAAGTAACGAAGGTTGGCCCTTCGATTGTAATATCTTTCTATTCTTATATGTGCCAAGTCCCTGCGCTCATCGAGTAACTCCAAGTTGACCAACATCGCTTCACTATTCGCTTCTTCGCTTGCCTGGAAATACCTTAAGGTAGGTTCCCCTACTTCTACCGGAATTAAGGCTTCTGCTCCGTACACATGGGAAAAGGGAGTTTCCCCCATGCTCGATTTGGCCTTCATTCGGTATGCCCATAAAACTCCGGGTAGTTACTCAGGCCATTTATCTTTAGCTGCTTCCAACTTTTTCTTGAGGTTTTGTATAATCACTTTGTTCGTTGACTCCGCTTGACCATTTGCACTCGGATGATAGGGTGAAGATGTGATCCTTTTTATTTTCAAATCTTCAACGAACTTTGTAATCTTTCACCGAAAAATTGCAGCCCATTGTCGCATGCTATCTCTTTTGTTATTTCGAACCTACAGATTATGTTTTCCCAAAATAAATCCACCACTTCGCGTTCGCCGATCTTCTGATAAGGACCTGCTTCCACCCACTTAGAAATATAATTAGTTAAAATCAAAAGAAATCCTACCTTATCGGGAGCCGGCGGCAGCGGTCCGACGATGTCCATCCCTCACTTCATGAACGGCCACGAAGATAGGATCCAATGTAGTGGTTTTGCCGGTTGATGTACTAGCAGTGCATAGCGTTGGCACTTATTGCATTTTTGTACGAAAGCTTTGGCATCTTATTCCATGTGGGGCCAATAATATCCTGCCCTTACCAGTTTTAACACTAAGGAATTTGTGCCTAAATGGTTTCCCCATATCCCTTCGTGGACCTCTCGCATAATGTAATTTGCTTCGGATGCTGCCAAACATCGAGCCAGCAGGCCTTGGAAAGCTTTTATGTACAATTGTCCTCCTTTAAAGTTATACTGTGCTGCTTTGACACGCAGCGCCCGAGATGCCTTGGAATCTTCGGGCAAGTACCCGTGCTCGAGATAATCGATAATCTCATTCCTCCAGTCCTAGACCAAATTAGTAGTATTTACCTCGTAATAACTATCTGCATCCAGGACCGAGTCCATTAATTGTACTACTATCCCGGACTCTAATCTCTTTATTTTCGTTGATGAGCCGAGGTTAGCCAGTGCATCTAATTCTGCATTTTCTTCCCTCGGGATGTGAGTAATCGACCACTCCCGAAATTGTGCCAGTAGAGCCTGAACTTTCACCACGTATTGTTGCATGCGCTCTTCTTTGATTTCGAAGATCCCGTAGACCTGATTTACCACCAGTTATGAGTCGCACTTGATTTTTATGACCTAGGAATCTAGTCCTCAGGCCAGTTCGAGTCCTGCAATCAAAGCCTCATACTCTACTTCATTGTTAGTTAAAAGGACAGTTTTGATGGCTTACCTTAGGGTTTCTCCCGAAGGCATAGTTAAGACTATGCCAAGCCCAGACCCTTTTACGTTGGAGGCTCTATCCATAAATAAGGTCCAAACTCCCGATGTCGATTCTCACACCATGACTGCCTCTTTGGTTGCTAGAGGCAGCAATCACAGATAGAAATCGGCCACAAAGTCAGCCAAGACTTGTGACTTAATCATAGTCCTTGGTTTATATTCTATATGGAATTCACTCATTTCGACAACCTATTTGGCCAGCCTACCCAAGAGTTTGGGTTTGTGAAGGATATTCCGTAGGGGAAATATAGTCACCACATCTATCGGGTGACATTGGAAGTAGGGCCTCAACTTCCGAGCGACGACTACGAGAGCTAAGGCTAGCTTCTCCAGGTGCGGGTAGCGAGTTTTTGCTCCCGTTAAAATTTGACTAACGTAATAAATGGGAAATTGCGTACCTTCATCCTCTCGTACAAAAACTTCACTTACCGCTACTTCTGATACTGCGAGGTATACCAACAGTGTTTTGCTTTCCATTGGTTTCAAAAGTAATTGAGGGCTTGACAAGTACCTTTTCAAATCTCTTAGAGTCTGCTAGCATTCTGGGGTCCATTCGAAGTTGTTTTTCTTTTTGAGCAGTGTGAAGAAACGGTGGCATTTCTCTGATGATCGAGAAATGAATATGCTCAAAGAGGCCAATCTCCCCGTGAGCCTTTAGACTTCCTTCACACTTGACAGTTGGTCGGGGATATCTTCGATGGCCTTGATCTTATCGGGGTTTACCTCAATCCCCCTTTGTGATACCAGAAATCCTAGGAACTTACCGGAACTGACCCGAACGCACACTTTTTGAGGTTAAGCTTCATGTTATGCTTCCTTAGGATGTCAAAAGTTTCTTGCAGATGCTTAAGGTGATCACCTGCATTCAAATACTTAACGAGCATATCATCTATATAAACTTCCATAGTTTTTCCTATTTGTTTTTCAAACATCTTGTTTACGAGCCGCTGATAAGTGACTCCAGCATTATTCAACTCGAAGGGCATCACATTATAGCAATATGTGCCAAAATTTGTTATAAACGAAGTCTTTTCCTGATTCTCTAGGCTCATCTTAATTTGGTTGTACCCGGAATAAGCATTGAGGAAACTCATTAACTCGTGCCCGGCCGTCGCATCAATCATTTGATCGATGTTTGGCAGTGGGAACGAGTCTTTCGGGCACACCTTAATCATGTATTTATAATCTATACACATGCAAAATTTATTGTTCTTCTTAGAAACTACTGCTATATTAGCTAGCCAGTCTGGATATTTTACCTCTTGGATCAAACCGATATCGAGTAAGCGAGTTACCTTTTCTTTGATGAATTTATTCCTGGCCTCCGCAATATGGCATTTCATTTGTATTACCGGATGGATGTTGGGATCCAAACTTAGCTTGTGTATGGCCACATCCGTTGGGATACCTGTCATGTACGCATCCACCAAGCAAAACAATCCGCATTAAATTTAAGAAATTCAAAAAGCTAGACCTGAGCTCGGGGTGCAGTCATGTCCCCAAGTGGAATTTCCTTTCTAAGAACTCTTCAAACAATCTCTCTGTTCTTCTCCCATCCTTTTGTCGATGATGGGAAGCCAACCTGATCATCTTCGATCCTTATCTTTGACTCGTACCGGTTGTGGACATTCGCCCAAGCCATTGCTTGAAACTCAAGCAAGCTTTCCTTCAGTTTTTGAGAAGTGTCTGAACTTCTCGTATTCAGACCCGTGGTGAATGCTTCAGCCTCCCATTCATCCGGAATAGTCAGGAGCAATATTCTCTCCTTTTGGAACCAGGCAACGAACTCTCGCAGCAACTCAAATGCTCTTTGTGCAATTCTGAATATGTCGGCCTTTCGAGCCTGCACTTTTCTGGCCCTAGCATGAGCCTTAATAAAAGAATTCGCGAGCATCTCAAAGGAATCTATGGAATGTTATGGTAACAGCGAATACCACGTCAAAGATCCTCTCGTGAGAGTCTCTCCAAATTTCTTCAGCAAAACAGATTCAATCTCGTGATGAGCTAAATCATTCCCCTTCACCGTTGTTGTATATGTGGTAATATGGTCCTGGGGGTTTGAAGTTTCATTATACTTTGGCACGGCGAGCATTTTAAACCGCTTGGATTAATTCTGGTGTCGCGCTTAGTTTGTACGGCAACTAAGTATACTTCTTTGAGTTCAGACCTTTTAGCACCAGTGGTACACCCGTGATTTGGACCATTCGAGTGTTCACTTCCCTCATAAACTATAAGAGTTCATTATTGAAGTGATTTTTTTTGTTATTGGGGCCAGATCCTCTCCCCCCAGCCCCATCGGAGCCAACCTCGCCCCTCGAGGTGTTGTTGTTGACCATCTATGTTATTTGATTCACGGGAGCGCAGGGAGGAACTGGACCTCATCTATTCGTGTTATTTAAAGCCCCCGATAGCGCCTGTTTCAACTCCGTCATAACCTTATCCTGCCATATGAAGTGCCCTAGAATGATCTCTTGTTGTTCTTGTAGGACACTTACCGCATCAACAACATGCTTCTCTCCAGCATCATCGGGAGTTGCCTCCCGAACATGTCGTGGGTACCGCCTGTCGTGGACCGGCGTGGCATCGTTTTCCTCATTGCGGGTGTCACTGACCGAATCCTCGAGATGAGGCTAGTCTCCTTAAACCTCATGATTGTGTGTTTTGTTAACACCACTATCTGTCATTTCGTATGATTTTTTGCTAAGACAAATAATCAAAATACGTTAGTAAAAAGGCAAGGATCAACTTAATTACACAGTTGTCTAGGCCCCACGGTAGGCGTTAAACTGTTTACTCATAAAATGGTACAGTTGAATTTATACGTGATTTCTAATCAGGTGAATTAATTTGATTTTGAAATTTAAAGAAATGTGTAATACTTAACCTTGAAATGAAGAAACAATCACGAAAAATAGTAATTCGGGGGCAGAGCTTCCGAGCACAATGGTGATGAAACCAAGGAACAAGAAAGTAAAATAGTATAAAGTTTTTAATCGATTATAGCATAAGTTTTCCATAAAAGTCGTCTCTTTTACAATGATAACAGAGCTCACTATTTATAGTTTCCCCTAGGGAACAAGGTCCTAGGATCATGCCCTTTTTTAATGTCAATTATGAGAGTCATTGAAGAAGGTGTAACAGTGAGCATAAATGACAAATTCTCTGTAAGGGGCAGCGCACTAAATGCTGTGGAATATTCTTCATTAAATGTCACCGAGCGGAGGGTACTTATTGCGTCGTTACGAGCATTATTCTTTCCGATGACAGATGGGACAATTGCCTTCGGTTTTAGCTATCCCCCGCCTTATGTTCCATGTATCTTTTTTTAGACGGCCACGTGGCATAGCATATTTTACCCTATATAGTCTTGAAATTATTCCATGCTTCAAGAGTGTTAAATTGTATGTTGAACTTATTGTAATTAGATAATGGTGGATTTCATTGCACTCATATTTATCAATTAAATGCTTGATGGACTAATTTTTATAGTTGATGTTAAAGTTTGCAATTATGGTATATTTGCGGGCTGAAGATGTGATATCTTATTAAGTGGAATATGATGAAGCTAAATAACTAAATGTTAGGATAACAACACCATTTAAGAAAGCATGATTAAGGCTACAGCAAATACCTTCACACTTACTAGTTGATTTTCGTATTCTCCGATGTTACGAGGAGTAGCATTGTCCATCAATAATAGAATCTTGTAATGTTCATCTCACATTGAGACCAAGCATGTATTACTTGAAAATTTCACGAGTCATCTATACTTTCTTGTTATAAAAATAATTTATGTGGTGGGAAGAGGGCATGTCGACATTCTTATAGAAATGAAGCTTAGCAATAATTTCAATCACCAGATATTTTAATTTTTCTACCCATGCAATATAGTAAGTATGAAAAAATAATTTGGTAAGATTTTTTTTTATTATTTTTATGTTCAAAGATTTGACTTTTATCTAAAACATCAATTAACTAAACCGAAGCATTTGAACTTTAAAAAATTTGAACAAACTAAATTTATTTTATAAAAATGGTATCTTACTCAGAGTATTGCATGTTAACATTAGGGTGATTCTGGAGCCTCACAATCTTTTATTACTTATTTGAAGTTTAGGGTGGAGAATAGGAATGTCTTGGATGGAAGCACTCTCAGCCTCACCATAAAAATGGTAAGACTTGATGGCATGTCGTTGATTGAAACATAAGAGGCACCCACTAAAGGCAGATATTTCTTTTTCTCTAGTGGGTTAATATTATACAAAATCAAAAGCTTTTGTGCTGATGATTGCATCTGTCAAGATGACATGATTTTCACTTCCTTGACTAAACCAAATATTCTCTACTTTGTCGATATGTTTATTCTTGAATTAGTTTTTATATGAATAAGATATGTGACGACCCGATAGGTCGTTTTGAGAACTAGCCCATACTTTTGTATTCCGAGGCCTCCGTTAGCTTCGTTTGATATTTTTTGGTTTGCGTGCATGGTCTGTGTCACTTTTTGAAAAGCTTTTATGTGAAAATTTGAAGAAAATATGATTATTGACTTTAAAAATAATTTGAGTTGACTACGGTCAATATTTTATGAAAACATTATTGGATCGGTATTTTGACAATTGCGATAGGTCTGTATCGCGATTTTGGACTTGGGTGTATGTCCGAAATTGAAATCGGAGATCCCTAGATTGATTTGACTCATTTTGCTGAAAGCCAGTATTTTGAAAGTTTGGAAATTTACTAAGTTTGACCGTAAGTTGACTTCATGGCTATCGGGTCCGGATTTTGATGTTGAAACTTGGTATATGTCCATATTACTATTTGAAACTTGTCTGCAAAATTTGGTGCAATTCGGAATTTGTTCGACATGATTAGGACGCTTAGATGTGATTCTAGTTGTTCTTAAGTTCCCTTTGAAATTTGATTCATTTTGATGTTTGATTTGTATATTTAGATGTTATTTTGCTAACTTGATCGTGCGAGAGAGTTCATATGTTATTATTACACTTGTGTGCATGGTTTGTTTGGAGCCCGATGGGCTCACATGAGTTTCGGACGCGTTTCAGAAGCGTTTTGGATTACCTGAACTGCTAGTGCATTGAACACTTCTGGTGTCGGATGCAAATCTTGCATTTGCAGGGTCTGGCTTGCAATTACGAGCCTCGCTTTTGCGGACAAATATTCGTATTTGCGAGTAGGGCCTGGGATTGGGTAACCTCGTATTTGCGAGGAAATTGTTCGCAATTGCGAACAGCACAGGATCTGTAATCAATTGGAGGGTTTATGTATGAGAGACGCTCTATTACTGAATCAATTGGAGGGTTTATGTCTGAGATACGCTCTGTTCTTTTGGTTGCGGACTGTAGAAGTTTGTTCCTGATATGACAGTTGATCGTATGTGTCATGGATAGGGTCATTGTGGATCTTTGGAAGGTTATCGACCTATTTTGGGATGATCGGAACTGACTTGGGGGTCCTTTGGTATACCTAATGCGAATATATATTCTACACCAGATCAGATATGGTTATTCGGCATAGCATTGCTTATGGATAAGTCTTTGGCCGTTAGATGTTATTCTTGTCGTCATCTATTCCAGGTATTACTCTATTATGCCATGTGGGTGGTGAGACGGCTTGATTATTCACATGTGTGCTGTGATCCAGTGTAGCTTGTGATATCACTTGAGCGAGATGGCTTTCAAGAAGTCGGTTGTTTGATGCACCTTAGTCGTGCTTGGCCTTTATAGCGCATAACGCTATCCGTCTCCCCAGGGTTGCGTTTATGCACTTGGCGTGCTTGTGGTCGATATTCGGGCATTTCGTGGGTATGAGCAGTTTGGCTCAAGACGTATTTCCTTATTGATTGTTATGTGTGGATCAAGTGGTGCGTCATCACGGGTATAATGTTCGGATCGGGTTGGACCCGCAACAGTATCATGTTGTGTATGGTTCCTTGTATATACCTTGTGTGTTTTGTTTCTCATCTTTGTAGTATTTGGTTGGTTGTCCTATTCGTTACGTGGGCTAGTTAGTTCTTTACTAGAATTTGCTTTCCCTTATTGGTCATATTTGAATTGTGGCTTATTGGCGCATTGATGGCGTCGTATAAGATCTTAGACAGTGTTCGAGGTCGCTTTCTGCACGAGCAGCTTGTACTGGGTGAGATGATGTTATTAGACCTGATATCAGTGCGATCTGATTTATGTAATGTATATTCAAGATAAAAGTCACTAATCAGTTCAGAATGAGGAAATGGTCCTTTTCACGCGGAGTGACTCCATGATTTATTGATTTGGCAGGTGGTTATGAGCTTTTAAGTGTCGCTTTCATCGTTGAAGTATTGTGAGGGTTGGATCAGGGCTTCTATGCATTATGAGGCATATTACAAACATCAGGTTCGTGAAAATGAAGCTATTGTGGTTGGAGGAAGTGGTTATGGGTAAAGGAATTTTGCGGTGCATTGTGTGGTTACAGTACGGGTGCAAGATCATGTTTTGGTTCAGCGTGTTGAGATGGATACGGTGTTCGTATGTTAGAATCATACCTGGCAGAGAATTCTGGATATTGGAATTTGGTTATATGGCTTGTGGGCTAAGGTAGCAGGAAGGATCATCAGCCTGGCTTGATCTAATGTGCTCATATGGGTAGTGTTGGCACGGGTAGGTGAACGAGGTGTTAAACAGTTATCTTGGGCAATTTCGGAGCGGTTCTTGGCACGTTCGAGGACGAACGTATATTTAAGTAAGGGCGAATGTAACGACCCAACCGGTCGTTTTAAGCTCTAGCATGTCGTTCGGCGGTTTGAGGCCTTGAATAGCTTCACTTCATGTATTATGACTTGCACATGTAGTCGGATTTGAATTCCGGGAAGTTCAGAGTTGATTTGGTAGGAAACTTCTCAATTCGGAAGCTTTAAGGTGGAAGAGCTGACCAAGGTTTAACTTTTGATTAAATAACCTCAGAATCGGGATTTGAAGGTTCATATAGGTTCGTATGATGGTTTTGGACTTGTGCGTATGTTCGGATTGGGTATCAGATGGTCCGGGAGCGTTTTGGTGTTTATTGTGGAAAGTTGGCATTTTGAAAGTTTTAGAATTTTCTAAGTATGAATCGAAGTGGACTTTGGTGTTATCGATGTCCGTTTGGGATTCTGAGCCTTGGAATAGGTTCGTATTATGATTTGTGACTTGTACGTAAAGTTTGGCGTCATTCCGGAATGTTTAGATATGATTCGGACGCATTCGTCGAAGTTTAAAAGTTTGAAAGTTTAAAGAAATGTTTTGATCGTCGATTCGTAGTTTTGATGTTGTTTGGTGTGATATAAGGCCTCGAGCAGGTTCGTTTGGATGGGGTCTTGGGGGCCTCGGGTGTGTTTCGGGATAGCTTAGGACAAATTCTCCTTGTTTTATCATTGTTAGTTTCTAGTCTTCCTGGAAATCGTCGCGATTGCGGGTAAAGGGACGTGATTGCGAAGAGTAGCTGGAGCTGGGAAGGAATTTGTGCATCGCGAAATCGGTAGATACATCACGAACGTGGAGAAGGGTCTGGGTTTAACCTACGTGAACACCACTAGGAGTCGCGAATGCGGAGAAGGATGAGGAGTTGGGGCCTAGCAGGCATTAAGCCTTCGCGAACGCGGCACATGACCCGCGAACGCGAAGGGAAGAAATCATAAGGCTTCGCGAACGTGACATGGTGGTCGCAAATGCGTACAGTAATTTGGGCAGCAGTACTTTTGGCCTTCACGATCGCGAAGATGCCCCCGCAATCGCGAAGGGGAAAACCCTTGGCAGTGACCTTTTTATTTCGGGACTTAACCCATTTCTCTCATATTTTCATTCGGTTGGGCGAGTTTTGGAGCTCTTGGAGGGAAGGATTTCATCATCTATTATGAGGTAAGTTATTCCCACTTGTTGTAAGATAAATACATGAGTTACATATGGATTTAAACATGAAATTTTGTAGAAATTATGAGATTTGGAAGAAAACCTAGAATTTAGTATTTTTGGATTTTGACCACTAAATTGAGCATGCAATTAGGAATAAATTATATATTTGAGTCTCCATCTTATTCAGTTATTATATCTTGTCTATTTTATATTCCAGACAGATATTGTGATAGTGTTTTATTGTTCTAGTAGATGCTCATGTATTTGTGACACCGGGTTTTGGGATATTCTAGTTGATGTTTATGGATTTGCATAATATTGTCATCTTTTATTTCATATCTTACTAACTATTTATTTACCTATGATTTTTAATGTGTTCCTTTACTTAATAAAACTTATGATTTCAAAGTAATAAAATAAACAATTATTTAGATGGTTCACCGTTGGCTTGCCTAACGGCGATATTGGGCGCCATTACGACATATAGAGGGTTTTGGGTCATGACAGCTTGGTATCAAAACACTAGGTTCATTTAGGTCTCACGAGTCATGAGCATGTCTAGTAGAGTCTAGCGGATCGGTACGGAGAAGTATGTACTTATCTTCGAGAGGCTACAGGGTTGTTAGGAAGAACTTCCCTTTCTAAATTCCTTGCCGTGCAATTTGATTTCGGTTAAGCTTATGTCTTCAGTTCGTTCCTACTCATTTGAACACGATGTTGAGCACTCTATATCAGTTGGGCATCGAGGAGTTGTGGTGGGGCTACAGGTGTGCTGCAGGATGTTTTCTCCTGCGTTATGAGGGCAGACTACTACCGTTGCCTTGTGGAAGGGTATTCAATTGCTTCAGTCTAATATTCATGTTGCCCACAGATTTAGGGCTATATACAGTGTATTTTGATGATCATGTGTTGTTATCGCACAGTATTGATGTGAACAGTAGGGTGTTTGTTTATGTGTTGCGACAGTGAGTGCTTTAGGAGAAGGGTTGTTCTGTTTGTGATTGGAGAATTCGGCATTAAATTCCAGTGCAGGAGATGCAATAATTGGGACTGGGATGTTCAGGTTTTGGTTAAAAGTGTAGCGAGATTTCACATATCTGAACTTGGTAGAATTCTTGTTTGTGTTGTAGTGTCGTCGTACTTGTTTGAATGCACTAAGTCTCGTTGGTATGATGGTCTTCATTTGTTTGTCTATTGGGCACGGTGTTATGAAATGGTACCTAAGAAGCAGTTATTAGAGATGACAGCGTGTTGCGACTTTATAATCGAATCGGAGTTTCCAGTGTTGATGGTACAAAGCGGATGATCCCTGAGGTGGTTTCTGTACTTAGGGAGTACGAATGTGACGAGAAGGGTCTTGATCGGAATGTAGGAAAATGTGAATATTTAATTATCATTTTGGGATGCAATATGGCTCCGAGTTTTAAACATATTGTTGGACCTTCGGTTGACGTTAATGAATGGATGGATTCTTACGGCTGGCAGATGAGTGTGGACCTAGGGAGATTAATTGATTTCAAAATGGATATAATTATGGCAGTGTCGTTGGGGAATGCCGATATCAGGTTACACAGGTGGGTTATCTCCTGTGAGAAGGTTAGGGATTATATGATTTCTAGTAAAGTTCCTATGAAGAGTTCTACTTTCTATCCAGCAAGAAGCAAGTATTACGATGTGGTCTTGGATCGCGTGAAGAAAAGGGTGCGACTATTAAGAGGTTGAGAATGCGTTTGGGAGCGGTAATTCATGGCATGTTATGATTAGTACAATAAGAGCTTGTGAGAAATTTGGTTGAGTAACAGTGTGAGGTAATGGTAGCTAGGGGGAGAAGTCATTGTGGGTCCTTGGGTTTTGTGATTTGTGGTTTAAATCTAAGTGGGGGAGCCTACCGTCGATTATTGGGTCGCGTGATTATGTGCCTTTGCAGTTTCTGGCTAGCGGTACGTCGAAGGATTAGTTATGACCGAGGAAGAGAACACCAGGGGTAATTCGAGCAAGGAATTTGATGGATATGTGCTACATTTCAACTTATTGATGTGTGTAGGTTGTGAAATGATCCAGATTTGATATTTCTTCGTGAAGGTCATGTGCTGGGAAAGAGATTCATTCGATTTCTTCTTCTAGAGTGTTTGTGTGCTAAGGGATCACTGGTTGTTGGCTATATATTCGGAACTAGGTCATAGTGGGCAACTCCCAATGATGGTTCTAGTGAATTCAAGAATTAAAGTGTGGTGCCTAAGTATTTTCGTATTTATCGTGTGGCTAAGGAATTAGTTATGCAGCGGAGTGTGAAAGAGACTTGGAGTATTTCTATGAAAGTTATCGGGTATGCGTGCAGTGTTAGAAAAATAGGAAAACAGCTTCGAATTCGCAAAAGATCTAATTAGCCCAGGTGTATCAATTGGAGTTACTATAGACTGGATGAGGAGGGCATGAAATGGCTTATGGGTATTGAAATGATGTGGTCTCGTGATTTGTGTCACTAGGGATGAGTGTTTATTAGGACCCGTTATGTGATTGAATAGAGGTACTGATTTTGAAGGCAAGTCAAGAAAAAAAATCGGAAGAAGCTGATTCAGCCTAGTAGTGGTTTGGATCGGCGTGGTTAAGGAAATGATCGGTTCCTTTAGTGTTGTAAAACAATACAGGTGTTTCGTGGTTGTATATACGGGCTTAACAGCCTCTGTAATTTGATTAATTTGGAGGTATTTGATTCTGATGGTTTCAATTATGTGTAAATGGGTCCCGGAAGAGTTGTGGTGGTTTAGAACACGACTTGAGTTCTATGTCTTTTGCGGCTATGGGAAATAAGTTGTGTGTTATGATTCTTCTTCTAAAATGAGTTAAGTGAAAGGTTCTAGTCGATGAAGTGTTTATTCTACTGGTGATTCAGGAGTTATGATAAAATTCTTATACTCTCGCATAGCGGCATGATAGGTAATGTGAGCAGAATGGAATTGGAATTTGAAGATCAAGGTTGCAATCCAGTATGACAGGAATGTCACGAGCTCAGAAGAGCTGGGGAGAAATTTCAGATGTTCAGAGTATGTTGGCGCTATTGTTGTGTTGCCTGAGAATGGAGTTTTGTGGAAGACGCATTGTGTAATGATTTATGGATTCTTGATTTGCATTACAGTAATAGTATGGTTGGTAGCCATGGATGTGCAGATTTAGCTACCTGGTGCGGAAGGTCGTGCGAGTATCTCCCGCGGTATGATTGTATAAGTGTGACGTTTCAGCCATTTATGTGGTAGAGATTGAAATCAGGTATGAAGATTTTGGTTTGGATGCTGATTAGAGGGTTTATGTCTAAGATACGCTATGTTCCTTTAGTTGCGGACTGTGGAAGTTTATTCCTGGTTTGACGGTTGATCGTATGTGTCATGGATAGGGTCATTATGGATCATTGGAAGGTTATCGGCCTATTTTTAGGATGATCAGAATCGACTTGGGGTTCCCTTGGTAGACCTAATGTGAATGTATATTCTACACCAGATCAGATATGGTTATACGGCATAGCATTTCTTATGGATGAGTCTTCGGGCATTGGATGTTATTCTTGTCGTCATCTATTCCATATATTACTCTATTATGCCATGTGGGTGGTGACACGACTTGATTATTCACGTGTGTGCTGTGATCCGGTGTAGCTTGTGATATTGTATGAGCGAGATGGCTTTTAAAGTGTCAGTTGGCTGATGCACCTAAGTCATGCTTGCTTTTGTAGCGCATGACACGATCCGTCTCCCAAGGGTTGTGTTTATTCACTCGTCGTGCTTGTGGTCGATATTCGGGCATTTCGTGGGTATGAGCAATTTGGCTCGATAGGTATTTCCTTATTGGTTGTTATATGTGGATCGGGTGGCGCGCCACCATGGGTATGATGTTCTGATTGGGTTGGGCCCGCAACGGTATCATGTTGGGTATGGTTCCTTGTATGTATCTTGTGTGTTATGTTTCTCATCTTTGTAGTATTTGGTTGGTTGTCCTATTCGTTACGCGGGATGTTTAGTTCTTCACCAGAGTTTGCTTTCCCTTATTGGTCATATTCGAATTGTGGCTTGTTGGAGCATTGATGGCGTCGTATGAGATCTTAGACAGTGTTCAAAGTCACTTTCTGCACGAGCAGCTTGTACTTGGTGGGACGAGGTTATTGGACCTCATATCAGTGCGATCGGATTTATGTAATGTATACTAAAGATAAAATATCACTAATCAGTTCAGAATGAGGAAATGGTCCTTTTCAAGCGGAGTGACTCCATTATTTATTGATTTGGCAGGTGGTTATGAGCTTCTAAGCATCTCTTTTATCGTTTCAGTATTGTGAGGGTTGGATCAGGGCTTCTATGCGTTATGAGGCATATTACAAATATCAGGTTCGTGAAACTGACGCTATTGTGGTTGGAGGAAGTGTTTATGGGTAAAGGAATTTTGCGGTGCATTGTGAGGTTACAGTACGGGCATAAGATAATGTTTTGGTTCAGCGTGTTGAGATGGATACGGTGTTCATATGTTAGAATCAGACCTGGTAGAGAATTCTGGATGTTGGAATTTGGTTATATGGCTTGTGGGCTAAGGTAGCAGGAAGGATCAACAGTCTGGCTCGATCTAATGTGCTCATATGGGTAGTGGTGGCACGGGTAGGTGAACGAGGTGTTAAACAGTTATCTTGGGCAATTTCGGAGCGGTTCTTGGCACGTTCGAGGACGAACGTATGTTTAAGTGAGGGCGTATATAACGACCCAATCGGTCATTTTGAGATCTAGCATGCCGTTTGGCGGTTTGATACCTTGAATAGCTTCACATCATGTATTATGACTTGTACATGTAGTCGGATTTGAATTCCGAGAAGTTCGGAGTTGATTTGGCAGGAAACTTCTCAATTCGGAAGTTTTAAATTGGAAGAGTTGACCAAGGTTTGATGTTTGAGTAAATGACCTTGAAATCGGAATTTGAAGGTTCCAATAGGTTCGTATGATGGTTTTGGACTTGGGCGTATGTTCGGATCGGGTATCAGATGGTCCGGGAGCGTTTCGGTGCTTATTGTGAAAAGTTGACATTTTGAAAGTTTTAGAATTTTTTAAGTATGAGTTGAAGTGGACTTTGATGTTATCGATGTCCGTTTGGGATTCCGAGCCTTAGAATAGGTTCATATTATGATTCGTGACTTGTACGTAAAGTTTGGCGTCATTCCGGAATGTTTAGATATGATTTGGACGTGTTCGTCGAAGTTTAAAAGTTTGAAAGTTTAATAAAAGGTTTCGATCGTCGATTTGTAGTTTTGATGTTGTTTTGGTGTGGGATTAGGGTCGTGTTATGTTTTGGGACTTGTTGGTGTGATTGGAAGGGGTCCGGGGGGCCTCGGGTGTGTTTCGGGATAGTTACAGACAAATTCTCCTTATTGTATCATTGTTGGTTTCTCGTTTTCCTGGTAAGCATTGCGATCGCGGGTAAAGGAATGTGATCGTGAAGAGTAGCTGGAGCTGGGAAGGAATTTGTGCATCGCGAACGGGTTTGAGGGATTGCTAACACGGAGAGGGGACTGGGTGTAACCTACACGAACGCGTCTAGGAGTTGCGAACGCGAAGAAGGATGGGGAGCTGGGGCCTGGCAGGGGTTAAGCCTTCGCGAACGTGGCACGTGGCCCGCGAATGTGAAGGGAAGGGATCAGAAGGCTTCGTGAATGCGACGTGGAGGTCGCGAACACGTAGAGTAATTTTGGGTAGCAGTATTTTTGGCCTTCGCGATCGCGAAGAGGAAAAGCTTAGGTAGTGAACTTTTTATACAGGACTTAGCCCATTTCTCTCACATTTTCATTTGGTTGGGCGATTTTTGGAACTCTAGGAGGGGAGGATTTCATCATCTATTATGAGGTACGTTATTCCCACTTGTTGTAAGATATACATGAGTTACATATGGATTTAAACATGAAATTTTGTAGAAATTGTAGGATTTGGAAAAAAACAAGAATTTGGTATTTTTAGATTTTGACCACGAAATTGAGCATGGAATTAGGAATAAATTATATATTTGAGTTCGTGGTGTTATGGGTAATGTTTATCTTTGAAAATTTTTGAAATTCGGGTACGTGGGCCCGAGGGTTGACTTTGTTTACTTTTCGAGCGGAGTTGAGAATTGTTATAAATTGATTACTTATGAGTACTGGAGTATATTTGCATTGGTTTGCACGTTATTTAACTAGTTTCGGATCGATGGGCATTGGTTTGAGGAGTTAGAGAGGCGTTGGAGCTGGTTATCGAATTTTGGAGCGAGGTAAGCCTCTTGTCAAACCTTGTGAGGGGGAATTTACTCGGTAGGTGTTAAATTTCTTATGTGAGACATGTTGTGGGGGCTATGCACGTGTGAGGTGATGAGTGTTCATGCATATGCTAGAATTCCTGAATATGTCCGGGTAGACTTAGACTCACGCCATGCTTTAATTGTACTATTTGATTTATTATTGCATCTTTAAATGCTTTAATTTACATTTAGCCTGAGACTAGACTCACATAAAGTATCATACTTGCTATTTGAGATACTTGATGAGCTACTTGGTTAGCCGTGGAAATTGTACTTTCCTTTACGGACTTCTTCCGCATTGTGCATATTCGTTCGATAAGTTTTCTTGAATTTTATAGCTCACACGTATATTCATGAGTGGGGTTAGTGACCCGTCAAAGTTTCATATTCTAATGGGATCGGGTCGTTTTCCTCGGCAGAGTAACATATTCTTATGGGATCGGGTCGTTCGTCTCGGCTGTATCATGTATCATATTCTTATGGGATCGGGTTATGCGCCTCGCCAAGATTATGTATCACACTCTTATGGGATCGGGACGTTCGCCTCGACAGAGTAACATATTCTTATGGGATCGGGTCGTTCGCCTCGGCAGTATCTTGTATCGTATTCTTATGGGGTCGAGTCGTTCACCTCGGCAGGATTATGTATCACACTCTTATGCGATCGGGTTGTTCGCCTCGGCAGTTCTACGAAATACTCTTATAGGATCGGGTCGCTTGCCTTGGAAAAATCGTACGAAATACTTGATAAGGAGTCCGCGTAATCATGAGTTTCCTGACTTGAGATGTGACCGTTTATTGTAGACCGCATTATTTGCCTATATTTGTTCTCACTGTTTACTTACCATGTTTCATACTTGTCTACCTTATTATATTTGATTTAGTAGACCACTAGTAAATGTCAATGTCGACCCCTCGTCACTACCTCTTTGGGGTTAGGCTAGATATTTACTATGTATGCGTTGATTTACATATTCACGCTACACTTCGGCACTGAATGTACAGGTACTGAGGCATGTACATTAAGCGGTCATCTTGGCGCATTGGCGTAACTGCTGAGGGGACTATATGGTGAGCTGCATTCTATGCTACGATTCGCAGCATACAGAGTCTCCATCTTATTCAGTTATTATATCTTGTCTATTTAATATTCCAGACAGATGTTGTGGTAGTGTTCTGTTGTTCTAGTAGATGCTCATGTACTTGTGACACCGGGTTTTGGGATATTCTAGTTGATGTTCATGGATTTGCATAATATTGTCATCTTTTATTTTTATATCTTACTAACTATGTATGTACCCATGATTTTTAACGTAAATTCCTTTACTTAATAAAACTTATGATTTCAAATAGTAAAATGAACAATTATTTAGATTGTTTACCGTTGGCTTGCCTAAAGACGACGTTGGGCGCCATCACAACCTATAGTGGGTTTTGGGCCGTGACAGGATCGCTTTTGTGATCACTTGGTCGCATTTGCGATGCCTAGAAAAATAGAACTTCTTCACAATTGCGAAGATATTGGCCGTATTTGCGTAGGTGGGATCTTCGCATTTGCGATCATTTTATCACAATTACAACTTTTGGGCTTCTGACGCACGGTTTGCATTTGCAACCCTTGTCTCGCATTTGTGATGTTCGCAAGTACGAACAATACTTTGCGATTGCGACATTCGCAGCTGGGTAAAAGATGAGAAAATAGGAACTTAGCTCATTTTACACCATTTCTCAACCCTAAACACTCCAGAGGCGATTTTCCAAGAGGCGCTTCTTCCCAAATTTATTGGTACGTAACTTTAATCCATATCTTTTCAATTCCCCATTACTTTACATCAAATTTAGGAATTTCATGGTATAAATTAGGGATTTGGGTAGAAATTGGAGATTTTGTAAAATTGATATTTAGACCTCAAATTGAGGTTGGATTTTGAAACAAATCACATAACCAGGCTCGGGGGTGAACGGGTAATCGAGTTTTGGTCCAAATCTCGAATTTTGACCATGCGAGCCTTGGGCTAACTTTTGTTGACTTTTTCAAAAATGAACAAAATTGAACCTCTTTCATTAATGGGTAGTTCTAAAGCTTATTTTGAATCATTTGATCGATAATTTGCTAGATTTGGTTGGTTTGGAGGTTTGTTCAAAAGGCAAGGCCGTGGTTGGTTAGTTACATTGATTCGCGGAGTGGGGTAAGTGTTGGGTGTAACCTTGACTTGAGAGAATTAGGAATTCTTGAACTATGTGTTATGTGAAATATGTGGGAAAATGGCGTATATGCAAGGTGGTGAGTGTATATATGCCGTCACGATACTTATTTCCATATTTTTGTTTATTTCATGATATATCTTGCTTCATGGCTTTATTTGACTTCTATGCCATAATTATTACTTGTCATTTAATTATTCCTTTGTCTTGATTTGTCCGTTCTTCCCATGACTTCATGCTTATTTGCTACTTGTCCCTACTTGCTTTCATTGCATACCTTAATTATCACATACTTTACTTGTCCTATTATTTTGTAATATTTGTTGCAATCTATAAAATGGTTTCACTTACTTGAGTTGTTTAATTGCTAGATACCGTTGAATTGGTAAGGTTGAAACTTCGAATTGTTAGAGATTCTTTGATTGTTCTACGGTTCCTTATTGACTTGTACATTTACCCTCTTGATGAAGAAATTCGTGTACATATGGTTGTTGAATTGTTTATGTTGATAATTGAAATTGTTTGGGGAGCGAGTTGCATGCCGCAACGGAAATTGAAAGGTAATGAACTGAAATTGTGGAATAAGGACAGATTATGATATGGACAAATGATGATATGGAAGGATCAGGTTGCATGCCATAACGGATTGTATATGTGGTACTTGTTTGTGAATGTTGAATTAGCCTCGGCATTGTGATATGAGACTATGAGACTTGTTATTCTAGGCTCTCTGTAGTTGAATTTCGAGTTCATTTTCATGAGTTAATTACTTTACCTCCATTTTCTGTTTTCCTGTTATTATTATTATTATTGCATACAGGTTATTGTAAGTGGTCCCAGCAGTGCTTACTGAGATTTGCTCGGATCCAGCGACTTGTGGAGATTTGAGGTATAGCTACACGGCGTATGGTGCCCTGAAGTCCCCTTTTATTTCATAATTATTGTTTATTTAGATTCAAACAGTTGTGTTTATTCACACTATTATCTGTAGTACTCTAGACGTTCATGTATTCGTGACTCCAGTTTATGGGATTGTATTTGGATTACGATGTTCAGTAGTTATAACCTTATATCACACTATTCGATTGTTGTTGGTAACATTTTCATTTGAATTGTTAAAACCGCCTAATAAATCCAGCTAACTTTGGCATGCCTAGCAAGTGAAATGTTAGGCGCCATCACGATCCCGAAGGTGAGATTCCGGGTCGTGACAAGTTGGTATCAGAGCACATGTTGCCTATGTCTCACGAGTCATAATCAAGCTTGGTAGAGTCTAGAAGACTGGTACGGAGATGTCTGTACTTATCTTACAGAGGATATAAGGCTTTAGGAAAGATTTCACTTCATTATTTATCTATCGTGCAGCTTATTTCCATTATTGAAGTTTGAACCATTCTACTCTTGTTCTCTCACAGATTGTGAGAACTCGTACAGCGTCTATAGCCGGGCAGGAGCCAGAGCCCCTTGTTGCAGCCACTACCAGGGGTAGGGGTCGGGGCTGAGGCTGGGGCCGAGGCAGAGGTAGAGATCAGCCTAGAGCACGAGCAACAGCACCCATGGTGGAGCCTCAGATTGATCATGATGAGGAGGTCCCAACTCAAACCGCACCAGTTGGACCCGCTCAGGTCCCATAGGGATTCATTGTCACTCCCGTACTTTAGGACACTCTAGTTCACTTAGTTGGAATCATGGAGAGTGTGGCTCAGACCAGGGTATTCCCTATGGCACCAGCCGTATCTCAGGCTGGGGGAGGAGCATAGACTCCTGCCACTCACACTCCGGAGCAGATGTCTCCCATATACCAAGACTCTGGCAGCTCCAACAGTTGGGTTAGTTCAACCCGCAGTTGATAAATGGCACGGGGAGAGGCCCACGATGTCTTCTAATGGATTGATGAGGTTGGATAAGTTCACCAAGCTCTTTCCCGTTCATTACACTGGTGCATCCTCTGAGGACCCACGGGATTACTTGGACAGTTTCTACGAGGTGTTGCAAAATATGGGTATTGTTGAGACCAATAGGGTCAACTTTGCAGTGTTCCAGATGACCGGTTCCTCCAAGAGGTGGTGGCAGCATTTTGAGCGGAGTAGACCAGCTGGTTCACCTTCACTTACCTGGGGTCAGTTTTCGAAGCTATTTTTGGAAATGTTTATTCCTTTCACTCTAAAAGAGGGGTATTGTTGGTAGTTCGAGCGCCTTCAATAGGGTGGCATGACCGTCACCTAGTACGAGATCATATTCGTGGACCTATCCCGTCATACAGCTATCTAGAATTCCACTGATAAAGAGAAAGTGGGGATGTTTATTGAAGATCTTACTTTCGGCATCAGGCTTCAGATGGCTAAGGAGACGGGGGATGATATTTCTTTCTAGAGGGTTGTAGAGATAGCTAAACGAATCGAGATGGTTTGTGGCCAGGAGAGGGGAACGGTATCTAAGAAGAGGCCTCGTCATTTCGGTAGATTCATTGATGCCTCATCTGGAGGCAGAGGTTCTTTTGGTAGAGGCCATCCTCCCAGGCCGATTCAGTCAGCCCGTCAGGTAGCCCACGGTGACTCGAACGATCGTGGTTCTTATGGGTCTCGTCCTGAGCAGCCATCATTCAATACACCTTCAGCTCCTATCAGTGCACCACCGCTTCAGAGTTACTATAGTGGTTATCTGGGCCGTCAGGGTCAGTCTCATCTTCAGCAGCCTCAGCAGTTGAGGGAGTGCTTTGAGTGTGGGGGCATAGGTCACATCAGGAGGTATTTCCCTAGATGGATGAGCAGTAAACCTCACCAAGGTTCTCGTGCCATTATGTCGGCACTGGTTGCTCCACCGCTTGTACAGCCAGCTAGAGGCGGGGGTCGGATTGCTAGAGGTGGAGTTCAGACATTAGAGGTGGAGGCCATCAATCTATTGGTCATCTGAGAGGTGGAGGTCAGAATGGTGGGGCCCAGCCCCATTTTTATGCATTTCCAGCTAGACCTGAGGCAGAGTCATCTGACGCTGTCATAACAGGTATTGTTCCAATTTTCCATAAAGATGCTTCAGTTCTATTTGATTCGGGCTCTACTTATTCCTATGTGTCATCCTATTTTGCTTCATATCTGATCATGCCTCATGATTCTTTGAGTGCTCTTGTATATGTTTCCACACTTGTGGGAGATTCTATTATTGTAGATTGTGTTTATCGCTCATGTGTGGTTTCTATCGGGAGCCTTGAGACTAGTGTAGATCTCCTACTTCTTGATATGGTGGACTTTGATGTTATCTTGGGCATGGATTTGATGTCACCTTATCACGCTATATTGGACTATCACGCCAAAACGGTGACCTTAGCCATGCCGGGGTTGCCTCGATTAGAGTGGAGAGAGACTCTTGAAAATTCTACTAGCAAGAATATTTCTTATGTGAAGGCTCGCCATATGGTCGAGAAGGGGTGTCTAGCATATTTGGTCTATATCCGTGATCATATTGCAGAGGTTTCTTCCATGGATTCAGTACCAGTTGTGCGTTTCCAGAAGTGTTTCCTGCAGATTTGCCGGCGATGCCACCCGACAGAGATATTGACTTCTGTATTGACTTAGCTTTGGGCACTCAGTCCATTTCTATTCCACCATACCGTATGGCCCTAGATGAGTTGAAGGAATTAAAGGATCAATTGCAGGATTTGCTTGACAAGGGATTCATTATAACTAATGTATCGCCCTGGGGTGCACCAGTGTTGTTCGTGAAGAAGAAGGATAGTACGATGAGGATGTGTATTGATTATCGGCAGTTGAACAAAGTCACTATCAAGAACAAGTATCCTTTGCCGAGGATTGATGACTTATTTGATCATCTCCAGGGTGTCGAAGTGTTTTCAAAGATTGATTTGAGATCTAGCTATCATCATTTGAAGATTAGGGCATAGGATGTCCCTAAGACAGCTTTTCAGACTCGGTATGGGCACTATGAGTTTCTAGTGATGTTATTTGGCTTGACAAATTCCCCAACAACATTTATGGATTTGATGAACCAGGTATTCAAACCTTATATGGATTCTTTTGTGATCGTCTTCATTGATGATATTTTGGTATACTCCCGCAGTCGAGAGGAGCATGAGCAGCATCTTCGAATTGTACTTCATAACTTGAGAGATAGTTAGTTGTATGCCAATTTTCAAAGTGTGAGTTTTGGTTGGATTCAGTTTCTTTTTCGGGGAATGTGGTATCTTTCGAGGGCATTAAAGTGGATCTTAGGAAGATTGAGGCAGTTCAGAACTGGCCTAGACCTACATCAACTATAGAGATTCGGAGCTTCCTAGGATTCATGTTATTATTGTCGGTTCGTGGAGGAGCTAACATCTATCGCAACCCCTTTGACTAGATTGAACCAGAAGGGTGCCCCATTCAGGTGGTCTGATGAGTGTGAGTCGAGCTTTTAGAAGCTCAAGACTGCTTTGACTACAGTTTAGTGTTGCCTACAAGCTCGGGATCTTACACTATGTATTGTGATGCATCGCGTATTAGGCTCGGTGCAGTATTGATGTAGGACGGCAGGGTGATTGCATACGCGTATCGGCAGTTGAAGGTTTATGAGAAGAATTACCATGTTCACGACTTAGAGTTGACAGTTATTGTTCATGCATTAAAGATTTGGAGGCATTACCTTTACAGCATGTCATGTGAGCTATTTACAGATCACCGGAGTCTTTAGCACTTATTTAAGCAAAAGGATCTAAATCTGAGGCAGCGGAGGTGGTTAGAGCTATTAAAAGACTATGATATCACCATTTTGTACCACCCCAGGAAGGCCAATATGGTGGTTGATGCCTTGAGTAGAAAGGTTGTGAGTATGGGTAGCCTTGCATATATTCCAGTTGGTGAGAGACCGCTAGCATCAGATGTTTAGGCCTTGGAAAATTAGTTCGTAAGGCTAGATGTTTCGGAGCCTAGTCGGGTCCTTTCTTGCACGGTCTCTCGGTCTTCTTTGTATGAGCGCATCAGAGAGCGTTAGTATGACGGCCCCCATTTGTTTGTCCTTAAGGACACGGTGCAGAACGGTGGTGCTAATGAGGTTTCTAGTGGAGAGGATGGGGTGTTTCGGATGCAGGGTCGGATTTGTATGCCCAATATGGATGGGTCGCGTTAATTAATTCTTGAGTAGGCCCACAGTTTGCGGTATTCCATTCATTTGGGCGCCACCAATATGTATCAAGATTTGAGGCAGCATTATTGGTGGGGAAGAATAAAGAGAGATATAGTAGAGTATGTGGCTCGGTGTTTGAACCAACAGGTGAACGAGTATCAGAGACCTGACGGTTTGCTTCAGAGACTTAAGATTCCCGAGTGAAAGTGGAAGCATACTACTATGGATTTCGTTGTTGGGCTCCCATAGACTTTGAAGAAATTTGACGCAGTATGGGTCATTGTTGATAGGTTGACCAAGTCGGCGCATTTCATTCTGATGGCAGCTACCTATTCTTTAGAGCGGCTGGCTGAAATCTATATTCGTGAGATTGTTCGTCTGCACGGTATGTCAGTGTCTATTATCTCATGTCTGGAAGGTTGTACAGCATGCGTTAGGTATGTGGGTTGAGTTGAGTAGAACATTTCACCCCCAGATGGATGGGAAGTCCGAACGCACCATTCAGATCCTAGAGGATATGTTACACGCCTGTGTTATGGATTTTGGAGGTTCTTAGGATCATTTCTTGATGCTTAAGGAGTTTGCCTACAACAACAGCTACCAATCAAGTATTCAAATGGCTCCTTATGAGTCCTTATATGGGAGGCGGTGACGTTCTCTAGTTGGTTGGTTTGAGCCAGGAGAGGCTCGGTTGTTGGGTACTGATTTAGTTCAGGATGCCTTGGAAAAGGTCAAGATGATTCAGGATCGGCTTCGTACAGCACAGTCTAGGTAGAAGAGCTATGTCGATCGGAGAGTTCGTGATGTTGCATTCATGGTTGGAGAGAAGGTTTTGCTCCGGCTTTTACCCATGAAGGGTGTGATGAGTTTCGGGAAGAAGGGCGAGATACTTGAGAGAGTTGGTAAGGTGGCCTACAAGCTTGCATTGCCACCTAGCTTATCAGTAGTTTACCCGATATTTCATGTTTCCATGATCTGGAAGTATCACGGTGATCCGTCTTATGTATTAGATTTCAGCTCAGTCCAATTGGACAAACATTTGACTTATGAGGAGGAGCTGGTGGCTATTCTAGCACGGCAGGTCCGGAAGTTGAGGTATAAGAGTTATCCTTATATTAGAGTGTAGTAGAGAGGCCAACCGATCGAGGAAGCTGCGTAGGAGTCTAAGTCCGATAAGCAGAGTAGATAACCCTACCTTTTTACCAGTCCATGTACTTTTCTATATTCGTTCGAGGACAAGTGTTTCTTTTAGAGGTGGGGAATATGACAACCCGATAGGTCATTTTGAGCACTAGCTCTTATTTTCATGTTTCGAGGCATCTGTTAGCTTCGTTTGATGTTTCTTGGTTTGTGTGCGTGGTCCGTATCTCTTTTTGTAAAGCTTTTATGTGAAAAATTAAAGAAAACATGATTTTTGGCTTTACAAAAAACTTGAGTTGACTACGGTCAATATTTTGTGAAAACAGTCTCGAATCAGTGTTTAGCGGATTCCGGTAGGTCCGTATCGCGATTTTGGATTTAGGCGTATGCACGGAATTAAAATCGGAGATCCCTATATTGATTTGACTCATTTTGGCGAAAGCTAGTATTTTGAAAGTTTGGAAATTTTCTAAGTTTGACCTTAAGTTGACTTGGTATAGGTCCGTATTACTATTTGAAATTTGTCTGCAAAATTTGATGCAATTCGGAATTGGTTTGACATGATTCGGACGCTTAGATGCGATTCTAGTTGTTCTTGAGTTCCCTTTGAAATTTTATTGATTTTGATGTTCGATTTATAGATTTAGATGTTATATTAGTGATTTGATCGCGTGATCGAGTTCATACGATATTATTACACTTGTGTGCATGGTTGGTTTGGAGCCCGATGGGCTCGGATGAGTTTCGGACGTTTTTCGAAAAAGTTTTGGATGACTTGAACTACTGGTGCATTGGACACTTCTGGTGTCTGATGCAGATCTGGCATTTGCGAGGTCTGGCTCGCAATTGCGAGCCTCGCTTTTGCGGACAAATGTTTGTATTTGCGAGCAGGGCCTGGGATTGGGTAACCTCACATTTGCAAGGATATATTTTGCAATTGCGAACAACACAGGATTGCTTTTGCGATCACTTGGTCGCATTTGCGATGCCTGGAAAAATATGACTTCTTTGCAATTGTGAAGATATTGGCCGCATTTGCGAAGGTGGGATCTTCGAATTTGCGATTATTTTGTCGCAATTGTGACTTCTGGGCTTCTGAGGCAGGGTTCACATTCCGACCTTTGTCTCACATTGCGAATAAGACTTCGCAATTGCGACATTCGCAGCTGGGTAAAAGAGAGAAAAATTGGGACTTAGCTCATTTTACACCATTTCTCAATCCTAAACACTCTAGAGGCGATTTTCCAAGAGGTTCTTCTTCCCAAATTCATTGGTAAGTAACTTTAATCCATTTATTTTCAATTCCCCATTGTTTTTCATGAGATTTCAACATCAAATTTAGGATTTCCATGGTAGAAATTAGGGATTTGTGTAGAAATTAAGAACTACATAAAATTGAGAGTTAGACCTCAAATTGAGGTCGGATTATAAATTACATAACCGGGCTCGGGGGTGAATGGGTAATCGAATTTTGGTCCAAACCTCGGGTTTTGACCAAGCGAGCCCAGGGTTGATTTTTGTTGACTTTTTCAAAATTGAACCTCTTTCATTAATGGGTAGTTCTAAAGGTTATTTTGAATCATTTAATCGATAATTTGCTAGATTCGGTTAGTTTGGAGATTTGTTCAAAAGGCAATTCCATGGTTAGTTGATTATTTTGATACGCGGAGTGAGGTAAGTGTTGGGTCTAACCTTGACTTAAGGAAATTAGAAATTCTTGAACTATGTGTTATGTGAATTATCTGGGAAAATGGCGTATTTGCGAGGTGATGAATGTATGTACACCATCATGATACTTATTTTCATGTTTTCGTTTATTTCATTATATATCTTGCTTCATGCCTTTATTTGACTTTTATGCCATAATTATTACTTTTCATTTAATTATTCATTTGCCTTAATTTGTACGTTCCTCCCATGACTCCATGCTTATTTGCTACTTGTCCTTACTTTCTTTAATTGCATACCTTAATTTTCACATGCTTTACTTGTCCTATTATTTTGTAATATTTGTTGCATTATGTAATGTGGTTTTACTTGCGTAAGTTGTTTAGTTGCTAGATACCGATGAATTGGTAAGCTTGAAACTTCGAATTGTTAGAGATTCTTTGATTGTTCTATGGTTCCTTATTGCCTTATACATTTACTCTATTGATGTAGAAATTTTTGTACATTTGGTTGTTGACTTGTTTATATTGATAATTGAAATTGTTTAGGGAGCGGGTTGCATGTCGCAACGGAAATTAAAAGGTAATGAACTGAAATGGTGGAATAAGGACGGATTATGGTATGGACAGATAATGATATGGTGGGATCGGGTTGCGCGCCACAATGGATTGTATATGTGGTACTTGTTTGTGATTGTTGAATTAGCCTCAGTATTGTGATATGAGACTATTTGTTTTGGGCTATATAGTATTTTAATTTCGAGTTCGTTTTCATGAGGTAATTGTTTTACTTCCATTTCATGTTTTCCTGTTATTATTATTATTATTATTGCATACAGGTTATTGTAAGTGGCCCGTCTTAGCCTCGTCACTACTTCGTCGAGGTTAGGCTCGGTACTTACAGAGTACATAAGGCCGCTTATACTCATACTACACTCTACACTTCTTGTGCAGATACCGAAGTTGATCCCAGCAGCGCTTAGTGAGATTTTCCCGAATCCAAATACTTGTGGAGACTTGAGGTATAGTTGCACGGCATCCGCAATCCTGAAAATCTCTTCTATTTCATTACTGATGTTTATTTAGATTCAGATAGTTGTGTTTATTCACACTATTATCTGTAGTACTATAGACGCTCATGTATTGATGACCCCAGTTTCTAGGATTGTATTTGGATTACGTCGTTCAGTAGTTATCACCTTATATCAGACTATTCGGTTGTTGTTGTTAAAATTTTGATTTGAATTGTTTAAACTGGCTAATAAATCTAGCTAACATTGGCGTGCCTATCAAGTGAAATGTTAGGCGCTATCACGATCCCGAAGGTGGATACCGGATCGTGACAAGATATTAGATTAAAAAAATTCTATACATACCTTTGGATGTTCATACTCGCACAATTTCTTGCTTTGAACATGCCTTTGAACAACTTGTGCTTTTTTAGCTATCTCAATATACTTATTCTTCTTTCTAAGGGTATCACTGATAGATTGATTACTATTAATTGAAAATTTCTCTCTCGATTATTCAAGAGCAGGTTTAGGATTACCTCTTTGTATAGTCATCGCGCAGACCTTTTTCTAGCGGAATAGCATGATATTTAGCCTCAATATTATAATGAACACGTGATAAACAATTCTATGATCCCTTATGTTTGGGGTTGGTTCACGGTGGGCCCTTAAATATATATTCTTGAGCAATTTAGTCTCAGTCAAATACTTAATAAACTACGACTATTAGATTTAACAAAAACTATGAAAAATATATTTAGTAAGAACCCTAAAAAACAATATTTAAACAAGAAATACCCGAAATGTCCAGTCAAATTCCTAAAATCGCAACATAAAAATTGCATCAAACTCCAAAAATTATATGTAAAGTAGCAGAACTGTACCTTAAAAACTGTACCAGACTCAAAAAAATAAATAAAATGTAGTGAAAAAGCAAAAATTGCACCTCTAAATGTGAGTTTATGTTAAATATTTCTTTTTACGGTTCTCATTAATTCTAGTGCTCAGAGTTTGTTAAATATTTGAGAGGCCAAAAATGCATATTTTTGACAAACTTGAAAGATCAATACTGCTAAAAAATTTATTTAAGAGATCCCTTTGTACTTACACGCAAATATAAGAGATTATTTTTTTTCTTTTTCTTGAATATGCTACATGTGGCGTAAAATTCAAGCTATGACTGATTCCTGTAGGGCCAAATCTCTATAATTCTTTCTCCAAATAAATAGTCCCTCACGCTAACTTTTAAAATAGAGACATTATCTAGTTTGATCTTTCAGAATAAAATACTATTAATATTAGTTAATTCATAAAATACTATTAATTTTAGCCGAATGCTATCGATATTAGTCCAATTGACGATATGTATGCTCGTCCTTCTCTTTAGTCTACCTTCCTCTTTCTCCTTCACGTAGTCAATTAGAAGAAAATAAAAATAATTCTTAAATCTATATAAAAATGCATGCCTAGATAATATAATGAACGTAAGTGCCAAATTAAAGCTCTTTCAATAAAATTTCAATATAGTGCTAATATAATACAACTAGGGTTACATACGTGGTCTTTCACTTGAGCAACTAGTGATTTCTATAATCAATTGAATGTGCTATGTGTTTATATCAGAAATTAATTTCTTAATATTGTACATGGAGCAGCCATACAAATATTGTACATGGGGCGGTAGTTGTGGATAATATTAGTCTTAAGATAAATGCATTTATTTGATACAGTTGCTTAACAAAATAATTTGAAGATTGAAGAAGATGAACTAAAACTCCATTGGAAGCCATTGAACCTTGCTTAAACTTGAATTCAAAAATTAAAATTTGTTTCAAGTGGGTGTTATTAGCATAGATTGGATACATTTTAAGGAGTTTGAATCTTCATTTTGGGATGATTTGATGAAGTTTTAAGGTTGTTTTAATTAAAAACATGAAGTAGAAGATAAATATGGAAGAAAATAAAATGTGTATCCCATATGTATCGAATGCGTATCTCTTGTATATCCCATGTATATCCTAATACACGTGTGTGTGAGATACATGATTGATACATGTGTCGCAGAGAAAATTTTTAAATCGATTTCAAGAATTTTAACTCTAAACCAATCCAAATCACGTTTAATCTTTCTCAAATTTTATTTATTGCCTCATCCATATATTTTTAATGAATTCCAACCATATTCATTGAAAAAAAAAAGCTTTTTTTTCCTAGGTTTTTGAATGTTGCATATCATTGATAAGGATTTTTGACTTCAACCGGTCCATTTCACTTTAATTTTTTTCAAATTTTGTATATCGCCTCATTTATTTGTTTTCAACGAATTCCAACAATACCAATTAAAAAATTCTTTTTTATCTAGATTTTTTAAATATTGTATATCATTGATAATATTTTATGATTATTTCTGATAGCATGACTTAATGGCTAGTTATTGGCAAGTAGTATTTATTTATGACTTACTTCTGTAGTTTTCTCTTTAGAATATAGTGGAGCATGGTTGGGCCTATCAACCCGCCCTCTCTAAGCTTTATATACGTTCTATACTCAAAATTTGGAAAAATGGAATTGTAATTTGTTTAAAGAAATCGCGAACATTTACATTACTATACTTAGGGGTGTCAATGGTTCGGTTCGGCCAGTTATTTTATAAAATTTGTACCATACTAATTTTTCGGTTATTCTATTATGTATAACCAAAATTAGAGTTTTTGAAATCGTCCCAATCATGTCGGTTTCACTTCGGTATCGGTACTGTTCGGTTAATTTTCGGTATTTTTTAAAATGTCATGTAAAATTCACCAGTAGATAATATACATTCTTTTATAGGACTTAGCAAAACTTTCTAGACATTTTTACTGTTTAAATGATGATGAATTAAAAAAACATGAAAGATGGCTAGAGTATGAATCCATCAACTATTCGACAGCAACGTAAAAAAATCAAGTAAAAACAAAGAAAATAAAAGATATTAACCAAGGTGAGACTCAAGAATAAAGTCTATATTAAATATTCAAAAAGATAAATCTAAATTATATGAAAGGAAACATATTCAATACATTGTAGTTTGCTTCACAAGAATACTTTGTGTCTTGCTAATAAAGATACTTGAAACAACTTAGTTTAAGTATAAGTAGCATAATAGGTTTTANCTGTGCATCGCGGGCCTACATCTCGAGAGCTACTGCTACAACAAGGCAACCATAGGTCTTCATACATCCCGGATGTGCAGTGTTTGCCCTAGACATTCCGCCCCAGATGTATAGATGATACGTGGGAGTTCATTAGGGACTACCCACTCCATCCCCGTATAGTTAGACACCTTCGGGATACAGGTTTCTACAGGATCATAGAGATCGGCCGGTTGCAGTTCGACTGGGTGTTGATCACTGCTATGATAGAGCGGCGGCAACCGGAGACGTACACGTTTCAACTACTCATCGACGAGGCTACCATCATGCTTGAGGACGTGGAGGTTCTCTTCGGGTTGTTGGTTGGTGGATTACATGTAGCTTACCCGCATGCTCTTAGAGACGATATGGGAGTGCATTACATGCATATGTTGCAGCGACTCCACGGTTTTCAGCCAGCGGAGGAGACTGCATTGAGTAGGGCGAGTCAACTGCAGTTGACGCCCGTCCTGCAGCATCTGGAGGCGATGGTTGCGGAGATTACGGATGCTTCACTTGCGGTAGATATCGATCGGCATACGAGATTGTTGTTGCTGCTGATGTTTGGTAGTGTACTGTTCCCGAACACTTCGAGAAACCTAGTCAGCTTGAGATTTTTAAATCATCTGGAGCGGCTAGATGATTTACCTGGTTACAACTGGGTGCAGCTGTTCTAGGTTACTGTATAGGTAGATATGCCGAGCGTGCATGGGCACCCAGAGAGACATTGCCGGATTTTTACCGTTGTTGCATGTGAAAATATAGTCAATTCTTTTCACGATTATAACATACATAGTAAAAAAATACCTTGAATTTTACGTCCACAATCTATATTAGGTTTGGGCCTGGGAGCAGTTCCAGCCACCTCTACCACCGATTTGTCCGAATGCACCCCCTCTACCGTTTCTCCCTTTTGCTTAGATGTGGGTTGATAGGCGAGGATACGGACACGAGTTCGAGGCTCAACATCATCTCCCCTATTACAGGGATTTGTTGGATTTGCTTGAAGGCGCGCAAGTACATGTATACTTAAGTTTACTTGACCTGGCTTTATATCTATTGTGTTTATTGACGATTCATGTGTTTAATTAATAGTTTGTATGGAGGCCATATAGCGATGCGCTCATAGCTGGTTTGCCTGATTATTTCTCCCACGGCCGAGCTATGTGGAGCTCTTCCGTCCCACTGATATGTCTTGATATTGTCGAGCATCATGCCACCGAGTGAGTCCTTCGCCAGTTTGGTCGACCGCAACTTGTACCTATTCCGCCCACTTAGATTAGGATACATTACCAGCAGGATGATCGTTCCAGGGTTGACGAGACATACTTGGCCTGGCTAGAGGCCCAGTTTGAGGTTTGGGACCAGAGGTATGACCTGATTCTCCCACCTCCTGCACCGAGCATACGGATGGAGAGAATGAATATATGGGTTGGTATCGTAGCGTTACCCGACTTCTTGTCGGAAATCCCGTTCATCGCGTTAGAGGTCGGTACATTCCATACGCCGGGAGGCATGAGGCACTGATATGTTATTTGTTATACTTACTTATACCTTACATTATCCTTACGTAATTAATAGTTTACATATTATACAGGCTATTGGCTTACATCAGTTCTACCAGTTGGGACTGCAGATGTTGCAGTATACCGGCGAGGGAGCAGCAACTTTGCACGGGTATGGCTGTCGGGTTACTGATCTTTCTACCGAGACATTAAGACGTGCCTGAGATGATGTGCGCTTAGGATACGAGGCTACTTATGTGCTGCCAAAGGAGTACCATCATGGGCCACTGGGGGAGCCTGAACGTGGTATACGTGGCAGGCGTGGGCAGAGAGGAAGGGGTGTCCCACGAGGTCGTGGTGGTCGGCGAGGACGGGGTCCCCATCAAGGAGGCGTTGAGGCACCCATGGACGATATTAGAGATGATCAGCCGGGTGACCAACCTGAGCCACACGATGCTCATAATGACATGCCGTCATTTAACCTTCAGTTGTCGCCAAGGACTTCGCAGGTGACCCCGTCAGCTCCATTATTGATCGCGGGAACGACCATTACGCGACATGAGTGGGATCAGTATTTTCCTGATCCCTCAGAGCCATCGACGGTTGCTGATTCTCGTCCGACACGAGAGGTGCATTGTGGGCGACGATTGAGTTATGTCTCATCACCGAGGGATGGTGACTAGTGAGGATCTAGCACATACTTTATCTACTACACTGCACCTCGATGTTCCGACAGAGCTTTGCGGCACTACTCATGCGCAGGTTTGTTTGTATTACTGCTATTTCTATTTGCTTTTATATCATTGATTAGTCAGTAATATCTAAAGCGATTTTATTGTTTTTAAAGACATCGGCATCGCCCGTGTGCGATACTGAGATGCCGGAGACGGATGGTATTATTCAGGAGCCCGCTGAGACCATGGTATGGCCATTAAAAAAAAATTCTAACACGTACGTTAGTAATTATTATTTCATATAGTAAAATATCTTATTATTCTGTAGGTTACTGCTGGCCCGACGGCCGCTTCTACCGAGTCTGCCAGCCTTACCGACTATCATGATGCAGCGCATCCTCCAATAAAAAGGCGACGTGATGAGGATGATCCTGATAGCGTAGCCCGGGGGGATGGGATGCGCCTCAGACCAGCCAATGCTTTAAAGCATACAGGTTGTGGGACACATTGATAGGACCTTCAAGTTGATCGTTTTCACTGCACAACCAATAAAATAATGAGTTTCTCAAATTCATCCAAACTGCCGTTAAGGTATAGCGCGGTGAATAACCGCGCTATATATAAAATGGTACCCATTTTTTTCTAACTTATTTGTGTTGCTTGAGTCCAAAAGAACCACACTTTGGTTCCGGACTCGGTTTGTGATGATTTTCGTCACTGTTTATTTGTGGCTGGCTTCTAAAGATTGAATAGTTGCAACTATTAGATTGAAGTGTTAACATTTGGATGTTGACAAGTCACACGTGTTTGCATGTTAATTGCGGGATTTGGTAATGACTATTACAATAAATTTCAAGTTACCAATCCAATATTATTAAAAAAACATTATATGTAATTACCTTTTAAATAATCTGTTATACAAACATTTTTATATTGTTAGGAATTGTTTGGTTGACAATATTAAAAGAATTTCAATATTGAATTTCACATAAGTAATGGAGTACAATGTTTGGCGAGCCATAGAGAATAAAATAATTTCAGTATAACCTTTTGCGTGTCAGATTAACAATTTGAAATTCACATTACATATACTGGCATAAGTTACATCGGTGATTATGTATACTTTTTGCGGATATACAAAACAAAGTGTAACATAATGTATAGAAATGACTAAAGACAAAAATGGTCTTAAAGTAATCAATGGTTGCATAAAATTTCTATACTATTACCCACCAGATAATAATTCATTTTATATTATTAATTTAGTAATCAATTTATGCATTATGCAATAACAACAATAATAACAAACACATCGAGTTTTCACGAGTGAGATTTGAGGAAGGTAATGTGTGTGCAAATCTTACCTCTACGCTGGAGGGCAGAAGGGTTATTTTTTATAGACCCTCGGTTAAAAATACGCTGGAAGGCAGAGATGTTGTTTTTTATAGACCTTCGGTTAAAGACAAGATGAAAAGAATTAGTGGCAACATGTGGTAACAACAATAAAGTATCAAGAAAACTAAAACTAAAACTAAAACGAAAGAATGCAATTAATCAGTAAATAGTACCATCAATCCCAGAATAAAGAGATACCATGATACTGCTACCGATCTGAGAAAAAGAACAGACACGTACGGGTACCTACTAATTGTCCACCCTAATTCTCGATCTTCATATACCC
The DNA here is from genome assembly GCA_000715115.1 of Nicotiana otophora. Taxonomy (NCBI): domain Eukaryota; kingdom Viridiplantae; phylum Streptophyta; class Magnoliopsida; order Solanales; family Solanaceae; genus Nicotiana; species Nicotiana otophora. The sequence continues at coordinate 60,109 of AWOL01S0205809.1, forward strand.
TTATCAAGGGTCGTGTCCTCGGTAAGCTCCAGTTATACCATACCCTGCCTAATCATTTCTCCTCAATACTTCTTTGGCCTACCTCTACCTATCCTCGTACTCACGAGGCCAACCTCTTACACAATATGCATTATAATCCTTATAAAATCAGTTCAAGATTTAAATTATCCTTATAAGACTTATATTTTGTCCATTGTCTTTACATAAACTTGACAACACAGAAAAAATATTCTCAAGGAAGCAAAAAATCTGACTGCGCCGCCATACTTTGACGCTTTCCGTTAAGTGGCCGACCAATACCGGAAACTTTGTCCTTTAGGGTAGGGCATGTGGGGCGGGCTCACCGGCATTTTGATAGATACTCGTATCGACTGTTTTATATCAAATTAGGAATTAAGAAATTTATATATTAAAAATTTTAATTATTTTAGATTATTAAATTTTAAATTAATAATTTATATATATATATATATATATATATATATATAATAAATTTTTTAATATAAAAACTCTATCTGTTTTAAAAAGATTGTCCTAATTTAACTTGGCACAAACTTTAATAAAGAAGAAAAAACTTTTGAGATATGTGATCTTAAATAAATTATAACATTTGTATGATTATAAAATTTTTGAATTTTGTGGTCTTAAATCTACAATAGCATTTGTTTGGCTATAAATACATCATATTAAAGAAATATTGAAAGTTGCCACTCATTTTGAAATAGACTAATAAAGAAGTAGTGACAATCTTTTTGGAATGTGAGAAGTATTAGATTTCAAATCAAAGCTAATAGATTCCACCGTATCTTATGTTCTAACTCTACCCTTGTACTAAATCCTATGAACTTATCATAATTAAGTGATATATATATATATATATATATATATATATATATTAATTAACCATTGTTAAATGAGAAAATTTTATATGCAAATATATAACGCTCGATACAAATAAAATTTTACATGCTTTAATGGCATTTTCGAAAAAGCATACGAAAAAGTCACTAGGGAGGTGTTATGGAGATGTTTGAAGGTTAGAGGTATGTCTGTTATATACACTAGGGTAATTAAGGACATATATAATGGATCTAAGACTCGGTAAGTACTGGGGAAGAAGAGTCGAAACACGTCCCAGTCGTGATGCGGTTGCACCAGGGATCACCTCTTAGCCCGTTTTTATTTATTTTAGCGATGGACATACTAATGCGTCATATTCAATGGGAAGTTCTATGGTGCATGCTATTTGCATATGACATGATACTAATTAACGAAACGCGGGGTAGAGTTAACGCGAGGCTAGTGGTCTGGAGAGAGATTCTGGAGTCAAAAAGTTTCAAGTTGAGCAGGCTAAAACAGAGTACTTGTAGTGCAAGTTCAGTGACGTGACCTATAAAGCGGACGTGGACGTGAGGCTTGATACACAAGTTATCCTTAAGAGAGGATGTTTCAAGTACCTAGGGTCAGTTATCCAAGGTAGGTGTCTTGTCTTGGCCTTCGCCCTTTGTATTGTACCGCCTGGAAAGAGGTTCTCTAGCCTTTTTCTTTCCCTGCACCTAAAAGTTGCCTTGGTTCTCTTTTTTTTTTAAATGACCTAAGCTTGAAGTCAATTTTTATATTTCCTTGAAAAAGGGGCTCAACCTACAGGAACTATTCAGGATATTTTAAAGAAGTCGAAGGTTTTTAAGGAACTTCGTCCTAATCAATGAATAGTCATCGACTTCCGGGAAAGAGTAGAAGAATGGGACTTATTATGGGACATACAATGCATTACAGGCGTATGATCATTACGCTTCAACCAGGTTGTTCTATTCCACATCTTAGAAAGAAAAGAACTTAAATAAAAATACTTAATAGCATGGCGATACATTTATACAAAACTTCTATCCCCAGCACACGCTAGAGAAATTGACGAGGATATTACTCACTATATTGGTGCAGCGTGGATGAAATAGAGGCTTGCATCCGGTATTTTCTGTGATAAGAATGTGCCACCAAGAGTTAAAGGTAAGTTCTACATAGTAGTGGTTAGACCAACAATGTTATATAGGGCGGAGTGTTGCCAGTCAAGAACTCCTATGTCTAGAAGTTACAAGTAGCGAAAATGAAGATGCTGAGATGGATAAGATTAAAAATGAAGTTATTGGACACAATGATGTAGCCTCTATGGTGGACAAGATGTGGGAAACAAGGCTGAGATGGTACGAGCATGTGAAGAAGAGATACACTGATACCCCGGTAGGTGGGCCTGAGGAGAGGTAGAGGTAAGCCAAAGATGTGCTGGGGAGAGGTGATTAGGCAGGACATTTGGCGCATCTTCAGTTAACCGAGGACATGACCCTTGATAGGAGGATGTGGAGGTCGAAAATTAGGATAGTTGCTTAGTAGGTAGTCGAGCGCATCTCTTTCTCGTACCAGTTGACAAAGAGAAACTCACCTCCGAGCGGGATCAATTGTTGGTCGAGCGGGATCAAATTGCTGCTCGCCTCCCGGTACTTGAAGCACAAGCAGTTGAGGCTGCTGAGTCGGAGGCTCGGTTGCAACAAAGCGAGCAAGAGGTAGTGACCCTCGGTCAAGAGGCCACCCTGCTAAGGGTAAAATTTGAAGAAGCTAAGGCAAAGTAGGTCGAGGTACAGAATATCGTTCTTGCTGCATCCGATCGCGAGGTTGCCTCTACTGAAAGATTGAATAATTTGGAGTCAGAATTGAACTNTTTTATATGCAAATATATAACGCTCGATACAAATAAAATTTTACATGCTTTAATGGCATTTTCGAAAAAGCATACGAAAAAGTCACTAGGGAGGTGTTATGGAGATGTTTGAAGGTTAGAGGTATGTCTGTTATATACACTAGGGTAATTAAGGACATATATAATGGATCTAAGACTCGGTAAGTACTGGGGAAGAAGAGTCGAAACACGTCCCAGTCGTGATGCGGTTGCACCAGGGATCACCTCTTAGCCCGTTTTTATTTATTTTAGCGATGGACATACTAATGCGTCATATTCAATGGGAAGTTCTATGGTGCATGCTATTTGCATATGACATGATACTAATTAACGAAACGCGGGGTAGAGTTAACGCGAGGCTAGTGGTCTGGAGAGAGATTCTGGAGTCAAAAAGTTTCAAGTTGAGCAGGCTAAAACAGAGTACTTGTAGTGCAAGTTCAGTGACGTGACCTATAAAGCGGACGTGGACGTGAGGCTTGATACACAAGTTATCCTTAAGAGAGGATGTTTCAAGTACCTAGGGTCAGTTATCCAAGGTAGGTGTCTTGTCTTGGCCTTCGCCCTTTGTATTGTACCGCCTGGAAAGAGGTTCTCTAGCCTTTTTCTTTCCCTGCACCTAAAAGTTGCCTTGGTTCTCTTTTTTTTTTAAATGACCTAAGCTTGAAGTCAATTTTTATATTTCCTTGAAAAAGGGGCTCAACCTACAGGAACTATTCAGGATATTTTAAAGAAGTCGAAGGTTTTTAAGGAACTTCGTCCTAATCAATGAATAGTCATCGACTTCCGGGAAAGAGTAGAAGAATGGGACTTATTATGGGACATACAATGCATTACAGGCGTATGATCATTACGCTTCAACCAGGTTGTTCTATTCCACATCTTAGAAAGAAAAGAACTTAAATAAAAATACTTAATAGCATGGCGATACATTTATACAAAACTTCTACCCCGAGCACACGCNAAGAGGTTCTCTAGCCTTTTTCTTTCCCTGCACCTAAAAGTTGCCTTGGTTCTCTTTTTTTTTTAAATGACCTAAGCTTGAAGTCAATTTTTATATTTCCTTGAAAAAGGGGCTCAACCTACAGGAACTATTCAGGATATTTTAAAGAAGTCGAAGGTTTTTAAGGAACTTCGTCCTAATCAATGAATAGTCATCGACTTCCGGGAAAGAGTAGAAGAATGGGACTTATTATGGGACATACAATGCATTACAGGCGTATGATCATTACGCTTCAACCAGGTTGTTCTATTCCACATCTTAGAAAGAAAAGAACTTAAATAAAAATACTTAATAGCATGGCGATACATTTATACAAAACTTCTATCCCCAGCACACGCTAGAGAAATTGACGAGGATATTACTCACTATATTGGTGCAGCGTGGATGAAATAGAGGCTTGCATCCGGTATTTTCTGTGATAAGAATGTGCCACCAAGAGTTAAAGGTAAGTTCTACATAGTAGTGGTTAGACCAACAATGTTATATAGGGCGGAGTGTTGCCAGTCAAGAACTCCTATGTCTAGAAGTTACAAGTAGCGAAAATGAAGATGCTGAGATGGATAAGATTAAAAATGAAGTTATTGGACACAATGATGTAGCCTCTATGGTGGACAAGATGTGGGAAACAAGGCTGAGATGGTACGAGCATGTGAAGAAGAGATACACTGATACCCCGGTAGGTGGGCCTGAGGAGAGGTAGAGGTAAGCCAAAGATGTGCTGGGGAGAGGTGATTAGGCAGGACATTTGGCGCATCTTCAGTTAACCGAGGACATGACCCTTGATAGGAGGATGTGGAGGTCGAAAATTAGGATAGTTGCTTAGTAGGTAGTCGAGCGCATCTCTTTCTCGTACCAGTTGACAAAGAGAAACTCACCTCCGAGCGGGATCAATTGTTGGTCGAGCGGGATCAAATTGCTGCTCGCCTCCCAAAACAGGAAGCACAAGTTGTCAAGGTTGTTGAGTTGGAGGCTCGGTTGTAGCAAAGAGAGCAAGAGGTAGTGACCCTTAGCCAAGATGCCGCCCTGTTAAGGGTGCAATTTGAAGAAGCCAAGGCAAAGTGGGTCGAGGTTCAAAATGCCATTCTTGTTGCTGCCGATCGCGAGGCTGCCTCTACTGAAAGACTGAATAATTTGGAGTCAGCCTTGAACTCCAAGCTAAAGAAGTTGTTGTTGCTGATAAGAAGCACGACCGGATGGAGGAGAAGCATGCCCAGATGGAGAAGTATAGGAAGGTTATGGAGCATAATAAAGTTTACAACTCCACTATCCGTGACCTCGACATCAACCCTCAAGCCATCAGATCAGAGCAGAATAACATTTCGACCCAGGTTGACCAGTTTAAGGAAGAGCTTCAGCACCGAGCGGCTTCCCTCATTGTTGAAAATACGTACTCTATGTATAGCATGAGGAGAAAAATCTTGGAAGAGGCCAAAGCGGATGTCATTGACTTTAATGCCAATATCTCCAAGGCCCATGAGCTGGAGTCAACTGCTCGAAGGGGTCTCCCGGTCCGACCTGATGCGACTGATTCCTCTGGTTCCGGTTCTGAGTTCTCGGGAACAGAAGAAGAACTCGAAGGAGATGATCATGAAGATCAAGACCTTGAGTCGGCGGCAGACCCACCTACTTCTCCTGGGGGCGCAAATGCTTCTCTTCCCCCGGATTCTGGGGATGCAATAGTTTAGCTTTTTGCTTTCTTTCCTTCTTGGTTTTTACTTCATAATTTTGTACTCGTGCTACTTGGCATGTTGTTATATAGAAGTACTTTTTCGTTTAAGTATTGCGCAAGTTTTTTCTCTTTACGTTGAATTATATAAGGTTTCGGGTGTATTTTTCCCCGATAGCATTTGTATTTCGGGCATAAGTTCTTCCGAAATCAACCCTTCACTATGAGAATTTCATAAGAGAGGACCCTATTATGTTTACGGAGTTCTTAAATAGGGCGTCTCTTGTTCATTCCTGCATTAGCATTTGAAGTACTTATTTAATTTTCAAATGATAAAATTAATTCATCGTTTGGACAAGAAACAAGATAAAAATAAAAGGACTTTACTTTATTCCTTTCATTTTCAAAAGTACATAAGCATTAGTTGTGCTAAAAAGAAATTGCCTTTACTTATGGCTAATTTGTATAACTTGTTTTTACGTGGCTAGTCACGTAGTCCCCGGTCCCGATGATAAAACTTTACTTCCGAATTTTGTAGTCCCGTTTGATGTAGCAGTTATGTTGTCGTATTCTCATATCATTCCCCTAGTAATGCGAAGAATGTGAATTTGAACACTAGAAGTCTTGCTCCTTTGAAGATTCCACTAGTGAATGGTTGGATAATATTTGGTTCGATAGAAAGCTTCGCTTTCCGTTAGGAACTTTGCTACAGAGTCAAAGATTACCTAACCAACCCCTAGTGACTTGCACTCCTGAATGGTCGGGTAACTTTTGGCCTGATATAAAGCTTTGTTTCCCGATAGGAACTTCTCTATCAAGCAAAAGATTATCTAATTGTCCCGTAGTGGCTCATTGCTTGCATGCCTTGTCATTAAAAAGGTCTTATTTCTGTTGACGCAGCTTCCTTCGTAGTATGCTTTTAATTGATGTCTCGTTAAAAACCTTGCCAGAAAAACCCAATTAGGATAAAAACTGGACGAAGGAAAAAAGAGTGCAGCACATACTTTCAGTATAGGCGGTGCTCATCAGCAATTGTATCTTTTGAGGTGTGCCACATTCTAGTTGCTCGGCAATTTTACTCCGTCTTAATTTTCCAATTCATATGATCTTTTTCCGGTGGTAGCTGAAACCCGGTAGGGGCCTTCCCACGTTGGACTTAGCTTTCCTGCATTGACCTCTCGGGTGTTTTGAGTTACTTTCCTTAAAATCAAGTCTCCTACTTTGAAATAACGGAGGTTGGTTCTTAGATTTTAATATCTTCCCATTCTCTGTTTTTGGGCCGCCATCCTTATATGCGCCAAGTCCATGCGTTCGCCGAGCAACTCCAATCTGACCAATAATGCTTCGTTGTTTGTTTCTTCATTTTCCAGGAAGTATCTCAGGGTAGGTTCTCCTACTTCTACCGGGATCAGGGCTTCTGCTCCATATATGAGAGAGAAAGGAGCCTCCTACGTGCTTGATTTGGCCGTTGTTCGATACGCCCATAGTACTCCTGGTAGCTCTTCAGGCATTTGCCTTTGGCTGCTTCCAATCTCTTTTTGAGATTTTGGATAATCACCTTATTTTTTATTCTGCTTGACCATTTGCACTCGGGTGATAAGGTGATAATGTGATTCTTTTGATTTTTAGGTCTTCAAGGAATTTTGTGACCTTTGCGCCTATATATTGTGGCCCGTTGTCGCAGGCTATCTCTTTTGGCATCTTGAACCTGCAAATTATGTTCTCCCACAGGAAATCTAACACTTTGCGCTCGCCAATTTTCTGGCAAGGACCCGCCTCAACCCATTTAGAAAAGTAGTCAGTGAAAATCAAAAGAAATCATACCTTACCGGGGGCCGGGGCAGCAGACCTATTATGTCCATTCCCCACTTCATGAATGTCCAAGGTGATAGTACCGAGTGTAGTAACTCTGCCGGTTGGTGCATCAACGGCGCATGTCGTTGGCACTTATCCCATTGCTGAATATAATCCTTAGCGTATTGCTCTATTGGGGGCCAGTAGTATACTGCCCAAACCAGCTTTTATACCAAGGAGTCCGCACCCGAGTGGTTTCTGCAAATCCCTTTGTGAACTTCTCTCACGACGTAATTAGCTTCGGAGGCTCCCAAATCCCTTCGGCCTTGAAAAGATTTTCTATACAATTGACCTCTCCTGAAGCAGTATCGGGCTGCTTTAGTACGCAGCGAACGGGATGCCTTGGGATCTTCGGGTAACTTTCTGTGTTCGAGATAGTCAATGATCTCATTCCTCCAGTCCTAGACCAAAGTGGTCGTGTTTACTTCATAATAGCCATCCACGTCCACTACCGAATGCATAAGTTGCACGACCGTACCAGAGTCTGATCCCTTCATTTCTGTGGACGATCCCAGATTGGCTATTGTGTCTACTTCCGTGTTTTCTTCCCTCAGTATGTGGGTAATTGACCATTCCATGAATCGTGCGAGCAGAGCCTGGACTTTTATTACATATTATTGTATGCATTCCTCCTTGGCTTCGAAGATTTTGTAGACCTGATTTACAACCAGTTGGGAATCACATTTGATTTCTATGATCTAGGAGTCAAGTTCCCGAGCCAGCTCGAGTCCTGCAATCAAAGCCTCATACTCGACTTCATTGTTAGTTAAAGGAACAGTTCTTATGGCCTGCCTTAGGGTTTCTACCGAAGGTGTGATTAATACTACACTGAGCCCGGACTCTTTCACATTATAAGCTCCATCCGTGAATAAGGTCCAAACTCCCAATGTCGATTCTGACACCATCACTGCTTCTTTGGTAGCCAAAGGTAGCAGTCCTGGGCTGAAATCGGCCACAAAGTTGGCCAAAACTTGTGACTTAATCACAATTCTAGGTTTATACTCTATATCAAATTCACTCATTTTGACTGCCCACTTGGCCAGCTGACCTGAAAGTTCAGGTTTGTGAAGGATATCCCGGAGAGGAAAGGTTTTCACGACGGCTATCGAATGACATTGGAAATAAGGCCTAAGCTTTCGAGCGGCGACTATGAGAGCTAAGGCCAATTTTTGAGATGTGGGTAGCAAGTTTTCGCTCCCATTAAAATTTTATTAACATAATAGATAGGATATTGCATACCTTCGTCTTCACGGACTAAAATGACACTTACCGCTAGATCCGAGACCGCTAAGTAAATCAGCAGTTGTTCGCCTTCCTCCGATTTTGATAGTAATAGAGGGCTCGATAAATACATCTTCAAATCTTTCAGAGCCTGATGGCATTCCGGAGTCCATTCGAAGTTATTCTTCTATTTAAGAAGTGAAAAGAAGTGATGACATTTTTTTGAAGACCGGAAAATGAATCTGCTTAAAGCAGCCAGTTTTCCTGTCAACCTTTGAACCTCTTTCACATTTGACAGCTGGTCAGGGATGTCCTCGATGGCTTTAATTTTATCGGGATTGACTTCGATCCCCCTTTGTGATACCGGGAACCCCAAGAACTTTCCGGAACTGACTCTGAATGCACACTTTTTGGGGTTAAGCTTCATGTTGTGCTTCCTTAGGATGTCAGAGATTTCTTGTAAGTGTTTAAGTTGATCACCTACATTTAAAGACTTAACCAGCATATCATCTATGTAAACGTCTATGGTTTTCCCTATTTGCTTCTCAAACATTTTGTTTACAAGCCTCTGATAAGTGGCTCCGGCGTTCTTAAGCCTAAAAGGCATCCCATTATAGCAATATGTGCCCAAGTTCGCTATGAACGAAGTTTTTTCCTGATCCTCCTGGTTCTTCTTCATTTGGTTGTACCTGAGTAAGCATCGAGGAAACTCATCAACTCGTGCCCGACCATCACATCAATTATTTGATCAATATTTGGCAATGGGAACGAGTCTGTTGGGCACGCCTTATTTAGATCCTTATAGTCTACGCACATGTAAACTTTATTCTTCTTCTTTGGAACTACTACTACGTTAGCTAGCCAGTCGGGATACTTTACCTCTCGGATTGAACCATTATCAAGCATTGAGTTACCTCTTATTTGACGAATTTGTTTTTGACCTCGACAATAAGGCGTTTTTTCTACCTCACCAGAGGGATGTTAGGATCCAGGCTTAGTTTATGCACGACCACTTCTGGCGGGATACCAATCATATCCGCATGCGACCACACAAAACAGACAACGTTAAATTTAATAAATTCAATAAATCCGGACCTGAGCTCGGGGTTTAGTCCTATCCCTAAGTGGAATTTCCTCTCCAAGAATTTCACAAATAATGCAGCTTGCTCGAGTTCTTCCGTTGTGGATTTGGTTGCATCCGTCTCTTTTGGTACCTGGAAATATCTTGGTACCAGATAGGATTTCGATAATTCCTCCCCCATGTTGACTTCGTTTTGCTCAGGAGTAGGGCCCGGTTCCTATAATTGCTATGTCGCATGCTCCTTCCCTTTGCTACTGGAAACTGAGATCGCGTTCATCTCATTTGTTGTCGGTTGGTCAACTCTTATCTATTTGATTCCCTCCAGCATTGGGAATTTCAAAATTTGATGATATGTTGACGGCACAACCTTCATCTCGTGCAACTATGGTCTTTCAAGAATGATATTGTAACCCATATCGCCATCTACTACTTCAAAAAGGGTCGTCTTCATTACCCCCTCGGCATTCATGGGCAGAAGTATTTCCCCTTGGGTTTTTTGCTAAATTGAACCCGGCGAGGAGTTTTGTGGTTGGAATAATGCTTCATGTTAGCTTGGCTTGTTCTAGCACTCTCCATTGGATAATATTGGCTGAACTCCCTGGGTCCACCAAACATGTTTAATTTTAACATTCAAAACATTAAGGGAAATTAGCAGGGCATTATTTTGCGGTAGCAGTAGTCCATATGCGTCCTCCTACGTGAAAGTAATGACATCATCAGCGACTTTCCGGAGTCTCTTACTGTGGGTTACTGATACCTTCGTCTTTTTTGCCGTCGAAAATATCACACCATTAATCTCGTTCCCCCCGAAAATCATGTTGATCGTCAGACGATGAGGATTTTCTCCTGCTTTTGAGGGTTCCGTGATATCCCGGTTGTGGCCTAGTTGTTCTTTGATCGCTCTCTTAAGAATTCTATTAGATGATCGTTTTTCAGCAATATTGCCACCTCCTCGCGCAAATGCTGACAACCCCCAGTCTGGTAGCCATTGGTCCCATGGTACTCGTACCATAAATTAAGATCCCTCTGACTGGGGTCGGATCTCATTAGCCTCGGGAACCGTGCTTCCTTAATATTCCTCATATCCTACACTAGTTCCATCACGCTGAAGTTGAAGTTATATTCAGATATCCTGGGATAGGAGGAGTCTCGGGAGCCCGATATCTCCTTGTCCTGCAATGATATATTATTCCGGTCGCGATTAGTTCTCTTATCGGCATCGAATCTATTCGCCGACCGAAAACCTCTACCGTGTCTTTCAGCCCTTTTATAGGGCAAAAATCGACCTCTGGAAGACCATCATTCTGTGTCGAAATCATCCTTTGATTTCTCCTTATTCTTCTCCCGGTCCCGACCCTTGGTTGATGCCGGGAAACCGAGATGGTCATCCTCAATTCTTATGTTCGACTCGTACCGGTTGTGAATATCAGCCCATGTTGTTGTATGGAACTCGAGCAGACTTTCTTTTAATTTTCAGGAAGCATCATAATTTCTCTGATTCAGCCATTTAGTAAATGCTTCAACTGCCTACTCGTCTAGTACGACCGTAACAACATCCTTTCTTTCTGGAATCTGGTCACGAACACCCGCATCAATTCAAACTCTCCTTGTGCAATCCTGAATATGTCGACCTTTTGGGCCTGTACCTTTTTGGAATCGGCATGGGCCTTGATAAAAGAATCAACGAGCATCTCGAAGAAATCTATTGAGTGCTGGGTAAAAGCGAATACTATGTCAGGGCCCCTTTCGTGAGAGTCTCCCCGAATTTCTTCAATAAGACTGACTCAATCTCGTGCGGAGCCAAGTCGTTTCCCTTCACCGCCGTTGTATAGGTGGTGATGTGCTCCTGAGGATCTGAAGTCCCATCATATTTTGGCATATCACTCATCTTGAACTGCTTCAGGATCAACTATAGTGTCGCTCTTGGTTTGAACGACAACTGAGTGTATTTCTTTGAGTCCGGTTCTTTCAATACTGGTGGTGCACTCAGAATTTGATCCAATCAGGCGTTTATGTTACACCCCAAGTTTCCGTATGTGAAAGTACGCCATAAGTAAATTGGTGTAAGCTCAAAAAGGATGAAATCCTTCTACAAGTCTAAGGAAGATTTATCAAAGTATTAAGTAAGTTAGGATGAATGAGACTTTTTAATCATTATTTAAATGCGTTTAAAGTCGTGATAAGGCTATATATGATGTTTGGATATGAAATATAAAGTTTGGGAAAAATCGGATTTAAGTTGCGGAAAAAGCGACTAAGGATTTGCCTTGTAATGAAGTATTTTGAGCAAAATATTTCATGTGTTATATGAGGTCTTTTTGGGACATATTATATACCAAAATGAAGGTCTTGGAACCTAGTTTCCAATGGTCCAAACCATTTATCCATACAACATCGGGGCAGAGAAATATGGATTTTTAAATTAGGGTCGCCAAGTCACGTTGCCGCACTTCGGAGAAACTGGCAGGTTTATAGGCCAAGTTGCAACGCAGTTTTCTCCCAATATATTGAGAGTTATATGGAGATCTTTATATCGAATTAAATCCCTATATGTCTAGTTTCCAACGCTGTAAACCGTTTGTCAATACGATATCATAATATAGATATACAAGTGTCCGAAGTGGCACTGCTCAAGCTGCCAAGTAGGCAGGTTACCCACCTGCTTGGAAAATTGAGGCGGTGGTCTTATCCCCTTATATCTCGTCAAAAATACATATGTTACTCACACAAAACCACTCTCAAGATCTCCAAAATCATCCCTAACATATCTCAAGATCACAAGAACCAAACTAAAGGAAACAACAACTCAAATCATCATCAAAGATGTTAAAGACTACAAGAGAATGCTTATATGGTGTTGTGGTGTGATTGAGGGCTATTGTGAGATAAGTTGAGATAGGGTTTCGAGTTATAGCTGTTGTACAAGGTATGTATAACATCTTCTTGATTGTGCCTAAGGTTAATCTTGTGTTGGTTGTGTTGTTTGAGTGAAAAATCATAAGATATCACTTGAAAGAACATGGGATATAGTTGTCTTTTTGGTTGGACTGTTTTGTGGCTAAATATATAGTTTATGGTGGCTGAAAATTGTGATAAATAATTTTATAATGTTGTGGATGATGTTGTTAAGCTTTTCTAGGTGTTAATTAAGTTGATTGAAGAAGAAAAAATGAAAAACAAGTGATTGACAATAGAAATTAAGGTGCTAGATGTATGGGGCTATGTTGGAAGGTATTTTGTGGATGTTTTAAAGTAGAAATAATATTGTACATATAAGTATGATGTTCTGAAGGTTGTAAACTAATTTATTGAATAAGAGTTGGTTTCAATTTATATCTTGTTATGAGTAAAAACGAGCTTGTCGCTCAATATGATTGTTAAGATAAACGGAGAAACTCATATTGGATTCTATCGTTGTTGTTGCTATTGTTGGTTATAATTGTTGTTATTGGGATGTTGATGACCCTTATTGATGTTTGGGTTGTATTGAAAATTGGGGAGTTGCTGTCCGATTTTTGTATTAAAAATAGGGGAGTTGCTGTCCGATTTTCCTTAAGTCATACGACTAGCCAAATACGATGGTACAACATTATATGTTAACGGCAATATCATTTCACTTGTTGTAGATGAAGGAAGTTGTGTTGATATTGGTTGAGTAATAAGGAAGATATCATACATATATGTTAAGGCTAACTCTTTCTTCTTTTGGCATGATCCAAGTAACGATACGTAAACGTAATGCTATTCCATAAGTGATTCTACTCTTAGCAGTTAAGGATATCTACGTTATTCATTCCTATAAAGTGATATTCAAGCATGTCTAAGTATGTTCCTAAGTCCCTATTGAGGTATATGATAGAGATGTTAATGTTTTTAATATAGTGATACATGCATCTTCATGCATTTACCATCGTGCTACGGCCGGTTGGGTAGTTACCATCGGTTGGGCAGTTATGTATCATTATTTACCGCCGGTTGGGCAGACATGCATATTCATTTACCATCGAGCTACGTCCAGTCGGGCAGTTATGCATTTATAACCGAGCTATAGCCGGTTGGGCAGTTATACATTTACCACCGAGCTACGGTCGGTAGGGCAGTCATGCATTTACCACCGAGCTACGGCCGGTTGGGCAATTATATATTTACCACCAAGTTACGACCGGTCGTGCAGTCATGCATTTACCACTGCGCTACGGCCGGTCGGGCAGTTACCACTAATCAGTTGGGCAGTCATGCATCATACGATATGGATAATAGTCTCAAAGAGAAGCATTATATATATTAGTATAATAAGTATGCATATACAGTGGCACTTCAAAGCTTCAAGTTAATTCTTATATGTCTTTAATTAATGTTGACATATTGTTATGTTTCAGTTCCGCCTTACATATTGGGTACATTATTCGTACTGACGCCCTTTTGTTGAGGATGTTATATTCATGCCTGCAGGTATAGATAATCTGTTTGACGAGCCCTCATAGTAGACGAGGTTAATATTCAGCGAAGGATCGGTAAGACTCTACCTCATTCGGAATGCAGCCGAGTGTATGAGTCATTGTGTCAGAGGTTTTGCTACAGACTTATGGGTAGGTCGGTACCCTGTTTCATTTGATGTTAAATAATCTTAGAGGCTTTGTAGACGAAGGTTCATTTTGTACAGTATGTCAGAGGCCTTGGCGACCCATATGTATTCATGTTTTAAGAACGATGGTTCATTGATAAGTGTTTGCTCACTTATAGTTATACATTACGAGTTGTGAACATGTTGACCGAATATAGTTACAAAACAAAAGTTATAGAGTGGTTCGCTCGGGCCAGTACGGCACCGGGTGCCAGCCACGCCTCCCCAGGTTTGGGGCGTGACAGTTTATTTCCCTTATAAATTGCATGAGTTTAGTTTTAAAGGGATCATTCTCATTATTGTTATCGGATCCGTTACATTCCCCCTGGCCCTGTTGAAACCGACTTCGTCACTCGGGGTGTTGTTGTCAACCCTCTGCATTCTTTGATTTGCGAGAGCACCGGGAGGAACTAGACCTCGTCCATTCGCGTTGTTGGAAGAACCCGACAACGCCTACCTCAACTCTGTCATGACCTGATCCTATCGTGAGAGGTGGCCCATAATAGCCTTTTGTTGCTCCCTCAGGATTTTTACTGTTTTAATGACGTGCTCGTCTTCAGCATTATCAGGAATTGCCTCTCGAATATGTCGTGGATATTGCCCGCCATGGATCGACGTGGCCTTATCCCCTACGTTGCGGGTATCACTGATCGAGTCTTTGTGTTGAGGTTGATTTCCTTGGGCCTCAACATTGTGTGCGATGTTGATATTGTTATATGTAATTCTTTATGATTTTTGCTAAGAACAAAGAATCAAACAGTTAGTAATAGATGCAATGATCAACTCAATTACGCAACTATCTAAGCCCCACGGTGGGCGCCACATTATTTACCCATAAAATGGTACAATTAAATTTATATGTGGTTTATAGACAAGTGAATCGATTTGATCCCAAAATGATAAATAAATTAAATAAGAATATAAGACTTAACGTTGAAATCGAGATAAGACAACATAGATCTTGATTCCGGGAGCAGAGCTTCCGAAGGAAGTAATAACGATATTAAGAAGCAAGAAAATAAAATGTTATTGAGCTTTGAACAGTATATAGCATAAGTTTGTCAGAAAATTCGTGTCCCTACATTGGCTGTTGAACTCACTATTTATAGTTGCACCTAGGGAACAAGGTCTTAAGATCAGGCCCCTCTTAAATGACAATTATGGGGCCATTGAAGAATGTATAACGACAAGTTATGAATGCCATATTCTCTGTAACGGCCTATGTACTTAATGTTATAGAATATTCTCCATTACATGTTACCGGGTGGCAAGCATTTATTTGTCTTTATGAGCAACGTTCCCTTCGGGGACAACCGAGATTGCTGCCTCCGGACTTGATTTCCACCTGTTTCGCTTTCCATCTGTCTCCAGTTCCACGTATCGCTCAATTATGCAAGTATAAGTAGGCGTTTGGACATGAATTCCAATTTCTTTTTTTCAAATTTGAAATTTTACTAAAATTTGAATTGAAGACTAAGTTGTGTTTGGTTATAATTTTTGCAACATATATGGATGTCTTGTTTAACATATTTTGCAACTAAACACTAGCAACCTTCCCATTTTCAAGTGAGATTGGAAAAATTATAAGATTTT